>SRMA01027330.1:297564-314746 GCA_007224835.1 Danionella cerebrum
CAGACCATGACTCCATCCCACGTACAATGACTTTTAGTGAAGTTTGGAGATAAGTGGCTGGATCACTTTGGGGCGTGGACTCATGTCCACGAACCATGATTTTGTCCACCTCCCATAGACTTTTTTCAAAACTTCTCCCGTGACTCCGTTGGAGGATGGGGGGCGCGGAACTTGCGGTAAGGGTACCCGCCGCCCTTAGAACTTGCCCTTTTGCCCAATTTTCCGACCCAAATTTGTCGAATCCTGACAAAACTCGTGCCATGGACCGGGGCTCTCCTCAAGGTGCCAAATATCCAGTTTCACCCCAATACGTTCACCGGAAGCCGAGATAATGAGATCCCACGTGTGATGATTTCCATTCAGAATTTTTGAATGGAAGTCATTATACGTGGGAGGTCTATATCTCAGCCCCTGAGTGGAATTTTTCGGTGACACCTGCACTCCTCTGCCTCTTAGGAGGTGGGCGGTCAGCCCTGCGAGTTTGGGACCGATCTGAGAAAGTCGAAAATTTGGATGACCGAAGCAGCAAGAGGTACCCCTGTTTGGATGAAATTTTCGACTTTCTCCGATCGAAGCCAAACTGACAGTCCCTGATTGGGCAACTCCTAGCTTGGACAGGAGTGGCAGTTTTAGCTTCAAACTCCACCCAGGGGCTGGGATATCGACGTCCCACGTGCAATGACTTCCATTCATAGTCTTTTGAATGGAAGTCAATGTACGTGGGATGATCCCACGTGCAATGACTTCCATTCATAGTCTTTGAATGGAAGTCATTGTACGTGGGATGATCCCACGTGCAATGACTTCCATTCATAATCTTTGAATGGAAGTCATTATACGTGGGAGGTCTATATCTCAGCCCCTGCGTGGAATTTTTCGGTGACACCTGCACTCCTCTGCCTCTTAGGAGGTGGGCGGTCAGCCCTGCGAGTTTGGGACCGATCTGAGAAAGTTGAAAATTTGGATGACCGAAGCAGCAAGAGGTACCCCTGTTTGGATGAAATTTTCGACTTTCTCCAATCGAAGCCAAACTGACAGCCCCTGATTGGGCAACTCCTAGCTTGGACAGGAGTGGCAGTTTTAGCTTCAAACTCCACCCAGGGGCTGAGATATCGACGTCCCACGTGCAATGACTTCCATTCATAGTCTTTTGAATGGAAGTCAATGTACGTGGGATGATCCCACGTGCAATGACTTCCATTCATAGTCTTTTGAATAGAAGTCAATGTACGTGGGATGATCCCACATGCAATGACTTCCATTCATAGTCTTTGAATGGAAGTCAATGTACGTGGGATGATCCCACGTGCAATGACTTCCAGTCATAATCTTTGAATGGGAGTCAATGTACGTGGGATGATCCCACGTGCAATGACTTCCATTCATAATCGTTGATCTTTGAATCATAATAATCTTTGAATGGAAGTCAATGTACGTGGGATGATCCCACGTGCAATGACTTCCATTCATAATCTTTGAATGGGAGTCAATGTACGTGGGAGACCCTCTAACTTAGGCTTGGAAGGTGCTAGAGAGATCATTCAAAGCTCTATATTCTCAGTAGGACCCAAGGAATCTGAATCTGGAGTATTGAGTTGATTACCGAAAGTGTCAGGCAGTGAGGGCCAAAACGATACGATACTTTAATCAAAACGCATTGAAATACGGTATCAGATGGGTCCTTGCATGCCCTCTGAAGGTCACAGCTGGGTCATTGATGGCTTAAAATGACCCTCCTAGATCCCTGATAATATACCCAGAGTTTGGTGATGATTCAATGAAGCACTGATTTTATATGAATTTTTAAAGGTGTAAAACTGACTTAGGCAAAAACGCCTAAGTGTGTTTTTAAGAGTTCCAAGGGCTCTAACTAAGGCTAGGAAGGTGCTAGAGAGGTCATTCAAAGCTCTATATTCTCAGGAGGACCCAAAGAATCTGAATCTGGAGTATTGAGTTAATTGGAGAAAGTGTCAGGCGGTGAGGGCCAGAACGATACGATACTTTAATCAAAACGCATTGAAATACGGTATCAGATGGGTCCTTGCATGCCCTCTGAAGGTCACAGCTGGGTCATTGATGGCTTAAAATGACCCTCCTAGAGCCTTGATACTATATCCAGAGTTTGGTGATGATTCAATGAAGCACTGATTTTATATGAATTTTTAAAGGTGTACAACTGACTTAGGCAAAAACGCCTAAGTGTGTTTTTAAGAGTTCCAAGGGCTCTAACTAAGGCTAGGAAGGTGCTAGAGAGGTCATTCAAAGCTCTATATTCTCAGTAGGACCCAAGGAATCTGAATCTGGAGTATTGAGTTGATTACCAAAAGTGTCAGGCAGTGAGGGCCCAAACGATACGATACTTTAATCAAAACGCATTGAAATGCTGTATCAGATGGGTCCTTGCATGCCCTCTAAAGGTCACAGCTGGGTAATTCATGGCTTTAAATGACCCTCCTAGATCCCTGATAATATACCCAGAGTTTGGTGATGATTCAATGAAGCACTGATTTTATATGAATTTTTAAAGGTGTACAACTGACTTAGGCAAAAACGCCTAAGTGTGTTTTTAAGAGTTCTAAGGGCTCTAACTAAGGCTAGGAAGGTGCTAGAGAGGTCATTCAAAGCTCTACATTCTCAGTAGGACCCAAGAATCTGAATCTGGAGTATTGAGTTAATTGGAGAAAGTGTCAGGCGGTGAGGGCCAGAACGATACGATACTTTAATCAAAACGCATTGAAATACGGTATCAGATGGGTCCTTGCATGCCCTCTGAAGGTCACAGCTGGGTCATTGATGGCTTAAAATGACCCTCCTAGATCCCTGATAATATACCCAGAGTTTGGTGATGATTCAATGAAGCACTGATTTTCTATGAATTTTTAAAGGTGTAAAACTGACTTAGGCAAAAACGCCTAAGTGTGTTTTTAAGAGTTCCAAGGGCTCTAACTAAGGCTAGGAAGGTGCTAGAGAGGTCATTCAAAGCTCTATATTCTCAGTAGGACCCAAGGAATCTGAATCTGGAGTATTGAGTTGATTACCAAAAGTGTCAGGCAGTGAGGGCCAAAACGATACGATACTTTAATCAAAACGCATTGAAATACGGTATCAGATGGGTCCTTGCATGCCCTCTGAAGGTCACAGCTGGGTCATTGATGGCTTAATATGACCCTCCTAGATCCCTGATAATATACCCAGAGTTTGGTGATGATCCAATAAAGCACTGATTTTATATGAATTTTTAAAGGTGTAAAACTGACTTAGGCAAAAACGTCTAAGTGTGTTTTTAAGAGTTCCAAGGGCTCTAACTAAGGCTAGGAAGGTGCTAGAGAGGTCATTCAAAGCTCTATATTCTCAGTAGGACCCAAGGAATCTGAATCTGGAGTATTGAGTTGATTACCAAAAGTGTCAGGCAGTGAGGGCCCAAACAATACGATACTTTAATCAAAACGCATTGAAATGCTGTATCAGATGGGTCCTTGCATGCCCTCTAAAGGTCACAGCTGGGTAATTCATGGCTTTAAATGACCCTCCTAGATCCCTGATAATATACCCAGAGTTTGGTGATGATCCAATAAAGCACTGATTTTATATGAATTTTTAAAGGTGTAAAACTGACTTAGGCAAAAATTTTTTTGACTTTCTCCGATCCAAGCCACACCAACAGCACTGATTGGGCATCTCCTAGATTGTACAGGAGTGGAAGTTTTAGCTCCAAACTCCACCCAGGGGCTGAGATATCGACCTCCCACGTGCAATGACTTCCAGTCAAAAAAAATGAATGGAAATCATTACACGTGGGATCTCCGTATCTCAGCTTCTGGTGAACGTTTCGAGCTGAAACCTGGATATTTTGCCACCTGGGGAGAGCCCCGATCTGTAGCTAGAGTTTCGAGAGAATCGGAAAAAGTCGGGTCGGAAATTTGCCAATTAGGGGCGGTTCCCGAAGGGATGGGCACCCTAACCGCTGGTTCCGCGCATCCACATCCACCGACGGGGTCATGGAAGAGTTTTGGGAAAAAAGTCACTGTACGCGGGAGGAATCATGGTTCGTGGACAGGCTCCACCCCCACACCCATTGCTGACCACTCGGGAGCCGTCGACCCGAAAACCCATTCAAAGTCATTGTACGTGGGATGGAGTCATGGTTCGTGGACAGCCCCGCCCACCCGACCGCCCACCGACCCATTGGGGACCATTGACTCAAAACCCCATTCAAAGTCATTGTACGTGGGATGAAGTCATGGTTCGTGGACAGCCCCGCCCCCCCCGGGGGTCACCTGACCCATCGCCGACCACTCAGGGACCGTCGACCCGAAAACCCATTCAAAGTCATCGTGCGTGGGATGGAGTCATGGTTCGTGGACAGCCCCGCCCACCCCGAGTGGTCAGCGGACCCGACAGCCAATGGGGAAGCGCTGACCCCGAGGACCCATTCAAAGTCATTGCGCGCGGGAGGTTTTCATGGTCCATGGACGAGATTTCGCATCCCGATGGCCACCGGGGGCTCCGATCACCATATCGCGTCAAATTCAACACGGGCGGGACGAAGTCATGGTTCGTGGACAGGCCCCGCCCCCCGAATGACCCCCACGGGGGGCGCGCTCTGGTGGATCACTGCTGTACTGCGGCAGAAAACCCAAAACTTTGAACCCCGGCCCCGGGGCCCCCGGGGGCCCCAGGCGCTCTGCGACTTCCCTCGGCGAACCTTCGGGAGCCCCCGGTCGACGCGGGCGCCGATTAGGGTGCGGCAAAAATCATCTAGGGGGCGGCGCGCAGCGTCCGCGAACCATGATCCCCCTAGCCATCGACGTCAGCGCCCGAACGGGATGACCAATCTCTTCCCTTGCACTCACTTCCCTAATGGGTGCTAGGGACCTATTCTACCCCGGGTCCCCACGGGGACACATGATGGGAGATAGATGGAGCATAGTACAAATCAAATACAGACATTGGATCAAACATTTCTACAAAAACTAAAACATGTATAGGAGTATGCTGCCAAGACAGTACAATAATCAACAAAAAGTGTATTCCAAAGAAAGAGTAGAACTCACCATATGTAGAACCACTTGATGCAATAAGTATTCCATGCAACGAGCATTCCATACGGTGAATATTCCAATTGATGAGTAATCCAGTTGAGGCGTAATCCACATGACGGGTATTCCAAAGAACAATAAATCAAAAGAAGGGGTATCCCAAAAAAAAGGCAAGAGCTGATAATATTTAAAAACACTTGACCAAAATTTGATGCAAAAATTATTCCATGCAGCGAACATTCCATGCGGTGATTATTCCAATTGAGGCGTAATCCACGTGTCGGGTATTCCAAAGAACAATAAATCAAAAGAAGGGGTAATCCAAAAAGAAAAGAATTTATAAAATTTAAAAACACTTAAACAAAATTCTATGCAGTAAGTAATCCATGCAGAGAACATTCCATGCGGCGAACATTCCAAATGACGAGTAATCCACAGTTGAGGCATAATCCACATGACGGGTATTCGAAAGAACAATAAATTAACAAAATGTGTATTCCAAAGAAAGACTAGAACTCACCATACGTAGAACCACTTGATGCAATAAGTATTCCATGCAACGAGCATTCCGTATGACGATTATTCCAGTTGATCAGGAATCCACATGACGAATATTCCAAAGAACAATAAATCAAAAGAACGGGTATTCCAAAAAAGGCAAGGTCTTATAATATTTAAAAACACTTGACGGCGACCATCGCCGCGAAAAATGGACGAATCTAAGTAAAATCTGAGCACTGACAGAATCTATGCTGAGATTCAGAGGTGCCGCGGTTTGGTGGCTTCAGCAATCTGGGCAAGCACAGCAACACCTTGCTCTGAGGTAAGCAACCTTTGATATTCCAGCAGAGTAATTGCGTCGAATAGAGAAGCAAACCACCATTCGTTTAGAAAAAGAAAGCAGCATTAGTGTAGAGGCAAGCGCTCCTCTTATAGTGCGGCTGATTGCTAATCATCTACACTCGCAAATTAATTTGCCCGTAATAAATTCGCTCCACCCCTCTCAGCATCGGGATCTCCCCTAGTCGAAAATTCAACAGCGTCTGCGTTTCGACTGAGAGGGAACCCCAATTCTCATGTTTTTTGGAACCCCAATTCTCATGTCCCTAAAATAGGAGTAGACAAAAAAAAAAAACAAGACGCAACTCGCGGCAGTTAATTCGCCCCATTTGTCGCCTCTTACGAACAGCAAGGGGGTGCTAGGGACCTATTCTACCCAGGGTCCCCACGGGGACACATGATGGGAGATAGATGGAGCATAGTACAAATCAAATACAGACATTGGATCAAACATTTCTACAAAGACTAAAACATGTATAGGAGTATGCTGCCAAGACAGTACAATAATCAACACAAAGTGTATTCCAAAGAAAGAGTAGAACTCACCATATGTAGAACCACTTGATGCAATAAGTATTCCATGCAACGAGCATTCCATACGTGAATATTCCAATTGATGAGTAATCCAGTTGAGGCGTAATCCACATGACGGGTATTCCAAAGAACAATAAATCAAAAGAAGGGGTATTCCAAAAAAAAAGGCAAGAGCTGATAATATTTAAAAACACTTGACCAAAATTTGATGCAAAAATTATTCCATGCAGCGAGCATTCCATGCGGTGATTATTCCAATTGAGGCGTAATCCACGTGTCGGGTATTCCAAAGAACAATAAATCAAAAGAAGGGGTAATCCAAAAAAGAAAAGAATTTATAAAATTTAAAAACACTTAAACAAAATTCTATGCCGTAAGTAATCCATGCAGAGAACACTGCATGCGGTGAACATTCCAAATGACGAGTAATCCACAGTTGAGGCATAATCCACATGACGGGTATTCCAAAGAACAATAAATTAACAAAATGTGTATTCCAAAGAAAGACTAGAACTCACCATAAGTAGAACCACTTGATGCAATAAGTATTCCATGCAACGAGCATTCCGTATGACGATTATTCCAGTTGATCAGGAATCCACATGACGAATATTCCAAAGAACAATAAATCAAAAGAACGGGTATTCCAAAAAAGGCAAGGTCTTATAATATTTAAAAACACTTGACGGCGACCATCGCCGCGAAAAATGGACGAATCTAAGTAAAATCTGAGCACTGACAGAATCTATGCTGAGATTCAGAGCTGCCGCGGTTTGGTGGCTTCAGCAATCTGGGCAAGCACAGCAACACCTTGCTCTGAGGTAAGCAACCTTTGATATTCCAGCAGAGTAATTGCGTCGAATAGAGAAGCAAACCACCATTCGCTCAGAAAAAGAAAGCAGCATTAGTGTAGAGGCAAGCGCTCCTCTTTCATCTACACTCGCAAATTAATTTAATACATAAATTCGGCTCCACCCCTCTCAGCATCGGGATCTCCCCTAGTCGAAAATTCGACAGCGTCTGCGTTTCGACTGAGAGGGAACCCCAATTCTCATGTTTATTGGAACCCCAATTCTCAGGTCCCTAAAATAGAAGAAGACAAAAAAACAAGCCGCAACTCACAGCAGTTAATTCGCCCCATTTGTCGCCTGTAATTCGCCCCACGGGGACAGATGATGGAAGATAGATGGAGCAAAGTAAAAAAAAAACATATAGACATTGAATCAAACATTTCTACAAAGACTAAAACATGTATAGGTGTTTGCTGCCAAGAGCATTAGAAATTTTTGGCAAAACTGCCTCAAACGTTTCACTTTCTTCAACAGTTTTTACTGTTTTATTATTAATTTGTAATTTTCCCCTCCTCCTCCATCTCTTCCACCACAACCAACAGCACAATTCTCATGTTTTTTTACACAATGCTAATTTTGGTTTTTGGTCTGTCAACAAATTCCAATTCATATTAGAGTCCCAACATCTTTTAAATACAAAAACGCGTACCTTTGATTACTTGTAAGTTTGCCCATAAATACCTGTGTAGAAGGAATTTTGCTTCAAATAGTTTGACTCTTGTCCAGTCTTTCATTTGTCAGTATCTTCCTTTTCGTTTGTTTACATTTCTCTTTTTATCCCTCTTACATAGGATGGCAACCTTGGTAATATATGTCGGTTATTACAATCCAATGACAACTTTTTGTTTATAATGGAGTCCCTAAAACAGAAAAAGACAAAAAAAAAAAAACAAGCCGCAACTCACGGCAGTTAATTCGCCCCATTTGTCGCCTCTTACGAACAGCAAGGGGGTGCTAGGGACCTATTCTACCCCGGGTCCCCACGGGGACAGATGATGGGAGATAAAACATGTCTATAAATTTGCTGCCAAGACCATTGAAATACTGTAAAATTCGGGCAAAATTGCCTTAAAAGTGTCACTTTCTTCAAAAAGTTTTTTTTTTTAAGTATTAATTGGTAATTTTACCCTTCTCCACCACCACCAACACCACAATTCTCATGTTTTTTTTAACACAATACTGATTTTGGTTTTTGGTCTGTAAACAAATTCCAATTCATATTAGAGTCCCAACATCTTTTAAAGACAAAAACAGTCACATACCTTTGATTACTTGTAAGTTTGCCTATAAATACCTGTGTAGAAGGAATTTTGCTTCAAATAGTTTGACTCTCAAGCCACAACTCACGGCAGTTATTTCGCCCCATTTGTCGCCTCTTACAAACGGCAAGGGGGTGCTAGGGACCTATTCTACCCCGGGTCCCCACGGGGACAGATGATGGGAGATAGACGGAGCATAGTAAAAATCAAATACAGACATTGGATTAAACATTTCTATGAAAGACTAAAACATGTCTAGGAATTTGCTGCCAAGACCATTGAAATACTGTAAAATTCGGGCAAAAGTGCCTTAAACCTTGATGCTGCTAGTAGAAGACAAAACCTTTGATTACTTGTAAGTTATACTATTAATACCTGTGTAGAATCAATGGTACTCCAAATATTTTGACTTAGTGATGAGATTTATGGCTCTTTCGAGGAAGCCTGATCTTTGGGATTCAGAACACCCAAAAAACTGGCTTAATTGGCTCCTTATATTTTTTAACTTTTAAGAAACCAGCCTGGGGTTAATTTTTTTTTTTTATTCAAAATGTTAAAGTCTGTTATGGATGATGGCATTTTATTGAGTTGACAGTGAGATCACTATTTACACTTTGTATAAATTGTATGTGTGTAAAATGACTTTAACTTGTTATTTAATGCAACACCTAAACACTTATAAAAACACAAAGAACAAAGCAGGCTTCAATAAAGTTTCACGCGAAAACCTTTAGTAACAAAATTCCACAAGTAACTTTTTAACAAAACAGAAATACTAATAAACGATATTTTAAAACTATAAACCCAATAACAAAATAAGTCTAAACAAAATAAATTACCCTCTACTATTTCCAAAATGATAAAACAGTTCTAGCCTCTCTCCTTCATTTCTTTCTGCAAATTTGAATTGAGAAACACAAGTGCTCTCATTGAGGAGATTTCTCCTCTCTGTGAGTATTTTTCCAGTTTTGGAGAAAATTCTTTCTGAAGGCACTGATCAGTCCACTACACAACGCTTCTTAGCCGCTAGTTGGCTAGGCCTTGGATACACAGGTACCAGACTTTCCCACCGCTTCAAAGGGTCTTCATTCTTAGGAACAAATGGCTCCTCTAAGTAAGCCTGCACCTCCATGACAGCGTCTGCGGTGGGGTTGCCACTGTTCCGGCACTACTACCCGCTCATAGAGGTATATACATTTATCCCCGCTCCCCCCAGAGAAGAACGGCTCCCGACCAAACGCGACTCGACTCCCATCGTTCATTGTAATTAGACGTTCAAAAGATTTGATTAGTTCGTGAACATCACAACACTATTTTGACTTTCTTCCAGTCTTTCATTTGTCAGTTCTCAATTTTTTCCTCATTTAGGATGGCAAATGTGGTGTATATGTCAATAATTGTAATTCAATGAAAACTTTTTTTTTTAGGAGTTTCCAAATTGGTAAAAGACAAAAAAAAAAACCTTTCTTTTTGTTTCTTTACACTTTTCCTTTTTTTTGTTCGCCAAGTTCTTGAAGAAATCATGGTTATTCGATCATTTAGTTTATTTCTCATCTTGGATAAGTCGTATCACATTGAGGTTTTCCATACAAGGGTCTTTTATGTTGATATTACTTGTTTTTGTGATCAATAAACTATGATCATTTTTGTCTTTCAAGCCAACAGTTCATTTGGAGTATATTTTTTGCAGGTATGTTGTTTACATGAGAAAAGTTGTAACAAAGTGTAATTAACAATCAGATTTAGAATTGAAATAGTTGGTCTTGAGTTTACATTCATTATTTAAGTTTGTTTTAATTGTGATTAACTGCAAACATACAGTGGTACTCCGAGATACGAATGCTTTGAGTTACGAAATGTTCGAGATACGAAAAGTTTTGCGGGAAATTTTTTGCGTTTGTCTGACGTCACCCTGGAACAGATTACTATCGTATCTCGGGGTACCACTGTAATAAATTTAAGTGACTTTGAAAGTGCCATTGTTGTTGGTGTCATCCATCACCACTATCACCTCTAGGGTTGAGAATGGTCCTAAAAAGAGGAACTGTCCAGTGGTTAAAATATCGTTTTTAAGTCAGAGAAAGGCCAAAAACTGGTTTAAGCTGATAAAAAGGCAAGTCATTGAAATAACCACTCGCTAAAATCGAGGTAGGCAGAAGAGTATCTGAATGCACAACGCGTCAGACATTCAGGCAGATGGACTACAGCAGAAGACAAAAATATTGTCGGGTCTGAAGAGTCTCGAGTTCTGGTGAGAATTTAGCATCAAATGGATCAATGGATCGTCCTGTGCAATGCTTCAGGCTGGTGGGGATATTTCCTTGGTACATATTGAGCTCATTAATATCAACCAAACAGCATACCTGAGTATTGTTGCTGACCATGTCCATCCCTTTATGACCACAGTGCATCTATCCAAGCTTGAATCATCTCAGATTGGTTTCTTGAACATCACAAAGAGTTCACTGTACTCAATCACCAAATCTCAATCCGGTAGAGCACCTTTGAGATGTGGTGGAACCAGAGATTCACATCATGGGTGTGCTACCTACCAGTATTCATTAACTGCATGCCTCAATCTCAATATGGACCAAAGAAACCTGTACCAGTACCTTGTTGAATCGATGCCACAAAGAATTAAGAAAGTTCTGAAAGAAAAAGGGCTCCAACCGGACAATAGCAAGATAACCTCATCAATGTGGACGGTGAGTGTACATACGATATTTCTACCCCACATTACTTGGATGATGTAGTTAAAATATTTACATTATTAATCGATAAGAATGTTAACTCAATGTTTACAGGTTGGACAGTTGTACAAAGTATTTCACTGCATGTCTTGAAATGTAAAAATTCCTCTCTCTGGAATTTTTAACCACTTTGCAGTGTATTTTCTACAGTGCAAGTGAACCGTGTATTAGCAACAAAGCTCATACTGAAAAAAAATGATTCATGGTATTTTGACAAACATTTGTTCAGCTTTACATTTAGTGTTGAATTATTGCCATTTTCTGAATATTCAAAGTTTTGTACGAGATCATTTTAATAAAATGTAATAAACAACAGGTTAAAAACCAGTATTGTGTGATTCAGTGTTCAATGTTTTACAGTTGTTTAGATTGTATTTTAGATTTGCCTAAATATGCATTATGACTTTATCTCACCTACAGTTACGTAAGTGGACTGAACAAGAGGTGCGATGAAAAGTGAAATGATTATGATTAAGCCTGGTGATCATTGTTATATGTGTAAAGGACTTTTAAAAGTTCAATCCAAAATGATGCATCTCCATGAAAAACAGTTGCAACGCAGTGTGGTCACCAGAAGTGCAACTGAAATATCATTCATTATTCCCTTTAGAGATCACGGGGGTCTGCCAGTGCCCATCTCTAGCACACATGGGGCGAGAGGCGGGGGTACATCCTGGTCACCAGTCACACCTGTGGGGAATTTAGATGATTCAATTAACCCAACCGCATGTTTTTGGGATTGTGAGGGAAACCGGAGATACCCAGAAGAAAACCCACGCAAGCACGGGGAGAACATGCAAACTCAACTAAATACGGGTAAACTCAACGAAGATTGGGCACAAAGTAGCTCTTTGAAAATTACTCAAGTAGTGAGTATTACTCTGATAAATTATTTCAGCTTATAAGCTTAAAATTAAAAATGTAGCTCACATTTTATTACGACCTTTTTAAGCAAAATAAAAACAGAGGAGACGTAAAGAGAGAAAGAAGGGAAGACAAAAAGAGCAGGAGTGAGAGTGAGAAAAGCAGAGAGCAAGAATGACAAGACAGATGGTATGAACAGAAAGAGCTGGTGGAACAAAAAAAAACAGAAAAAGGAAAGGAGAAAGAAAGGAGAGAAGGTAAGATTGAAAAGATAGAAAATGGGAAGAAAAGATAGAAATACAGGAGAATGTGAGAGAGCGAAAGGGAGAAAAAGACAAAAAAAGAGCAAAGGAAAGAAAAAAGATATAATGAAAGACAGAGGGGGGGGGGGAAGAGAGCAAGGTCATGGTCGTGGAAGGTCATGGTTTTCCCCGTACTTGCATGGGTTTTCTTCGGGGTACTCCGGTTTCCCCCACAATCCCAAAAACATACATGGGGTTCACTGAACAATCGAATGAATGATGGACTAAGAGGAAAATGAAAAGGGAATACGAGGACAATTAATTGGACAGGAAAGGTAACTGTAGAAAACAGATACGTACGGAACTAGAAATGTAATCAAGTATACTTTTTTTTTAGATCTGCTCACTAAATTACAATTTCTGTGAATTGGTATTGCTTACTTTACACCATTGGTGGTCACATCATCATCTCTAGACAATAAAGTAAACCTTTCTTCCAAATAGCTAACACTCTTTAAATGGTCACGTAAGAAGCTTGGCCACTACAATGATTTTTAAAATAATGTTCAACCTTAATCGCCTGGTTTTAAACAGATCGATCAACTTTATCTTTTTATTTCATGAGACAACATAAACATGAATTAGATACATTTTAATAAAGCAAAACTTACGGTAAATTGAAAGAAAGCACTTAAGAAGTCAAATGCATCAATTATTACAATGCAATCATTTAGTTTCATCCTGAAGACAATGTACTGCACAGAAAAAGGCAAGTATCACAAAAACAAACAAAAAAAAAAATCATCATCTTAATTCAAGTTCCCACTGAAAGGGAGTAATGTATAATAGGGAAACATTCAGTAACCTTTAATGAGCCTGTCTGCTACGCTTCCCCTCATCTATACATCACAGAGAGTAAGCTACATTTATCTCACAATGTTAATAAAACACATCCAGGAACTATTCAAAGATGTTCAAATGTTCATGCTCTCTAGCTATGTCTCAACCACATTCTCTTTCTCTTTCTTTCTAACTCACAAAAAGCAGAGGCACTTCTGGTTCATCCATAAAGTACTTAGGTCTCCCTTTGATGCAACAAGGCTGACGTGAATGTGAGAGCAGCCAGGGATTGTGGGAAGGCTGCAGACTTGGTGGGGAGGCCAGACCAGGATCCATCTCCAATAATTCAGTCTGCTCCAGTCCTGCAGAAAGTTAGGTTGCATTCAAAGAATTGATTAGACTTTAACTCAGTGGAAATGTTCAGTCAGCACAAAGTCCCCTTCCGCCACCTGCTCTTTGCAAAACCATATTTATGGTGGCATTGAAGCAAAGAGGTCCCTGAAATATCAATGCAATTCTCATCACACTCCGGAGCCGTCGGTGCGGGCTGACGTCATCGCCCATCTCTGCTCGTCGATAGCGCGGATCGTAAGGAGCAGGTATGAAACATTACAGTCTTGATGAGTTTCCATCTTTTTTTGATGGAAATCCGTTTTACATCAGTAACGTCTTGATCAGATAGTTCCATTTTTATCTCTTCTTCTACGTCATCCAACTCTCTTGTGCGAAGAACGCAATTTAATGTGGGGTGTTGAAAGACTTTTATGTCCACATTTGCGATTGATTTGGATTTAATGAAATTTTCTGCTTGAACTTTTTTGGCCCATTCTACAAGAATTTGTCCTGATCTTAGTTTTTTGACATCCTTCACTGTACCGGCTAACCCCAATACTCCTTACTGGATAGCAAAGGGGGAAAGCTTGCTCAAAGGAAAGTCTGGTGATGTTGATTCCAGAATTATAAATCTTTGCCAGTTGACACTTTTGTCAAAAAACTGCCCCACACACACATGCCCCTCTTCTGTACATCCCACACACATGCACGTCTTCTGTACATGAGTGTGGGTTGCGATGAGAGCCTTTACTTGTGCAGGTCTGGAGCAGATTAATGAGGAAACGAGACAGAGGAATAATAATCAGCTTTAAAGTTTAAACTCATCAGAGGAGAGAGTGAGAGATGGATAGAGAGATAGTCTACCTTCACTTTGATCCTCACTCTCACATATGTTGGCTAAACATCCAGATCAAGCAGAGAAGTAACTCCAGAAGCAAGCCGTTACCATCCTCAGTCAGACTGAAATCCAACCTGCAGGAACCACAAAGAGTTCATAAAGATTTTCCAAACAAATAGTTATTTCCAAACATCATTAAAAGTAGGCACTTTGTAACAAAATATCAGCAAAACATCAAAATATTGGAGTGTGAACATATATTACACTAAAATGCATCAAAGTTTGAATTTCTTAACAAAAAGTAAATGCAGCAATGTTATACCAGTTATGTGTACATTTCAGAGAAAATTATTATTTTATTTTTTTATTAATAGGTGGAATTAATTTATTATTGGGTGTCATGCATCAGCCTAATTCTTTCCAAACCACCTGCACCAACAAGCACTCTAGAGTTGCCTGAAAACTTTGGTGAAGTCGGATTCAAGTGGTCTGAGGGAAACCTGCACTTGTGATATTCCCAGCAAGTTTCAGTGCGAAAAAATATAGTATTCAGCCACACTATAGGAAGATTTCTAACAAAATGTTCAGTTCCAGAGTCTTATATTGGATATTGTGCGAGTTTACAGATCAAAAAGGCCTAGATTGTGTTTGAGCAGGTGAAAATTGATATTCATACAGACATACTGTTGTAATTGCACTTATTTTTCATCGAATGCAGCTTCAATACAAGTAAAAGTTTCAGAGTTTTATTGTACTTTAGGAACCAGGGAAATGTGATAATCATTTTTTGACATGGACAATATGTACTATATGGCGCCTAAAATAAAATTATTCTTACACCCATGCCTAAAGTGTTGCTAAAAGACTTTTATAACCTTTTAAATTTAATACATTTTATAAGTAGAACCCTAAACCACATTTTATTGGACTAAGAATAAATTTATTTCTTTAAAATAACTCCTGCTTTTCGGGCTAATGTTTGATGTCCTATTGGTGGGCGTGGTTTAACAGAGATGTGTGTTGGCGCACGAAACATCGTAAATTCGGGCCGATGTAAACAGGCCTTTATGCATTAAGCGGCTGCTTTCTCTGCAGTACAAAACCATAGTCATGGTGTTGCTGGACCATTTGCTGTTACACAAAAAAAATCTAACTTCATTATGATTTGACTGATCATTTTTTTTGACTAATGCCTTCATATTTTCAAGACAAAAGTTGTTAAAAATCAACAACTGTGAGCACCCAATTATTTATGTAGATATCGAATCGAAATTTAGTTGAAACCATAGAAATGAGAATCGAATTGGTTACAATACCCAGCCCTAATATCGATATTGGAATTATATTCTATCGATCTAAACGAAGAAAAATATTGTGATATAGTTTATTGTCATATCATCCTGCCATACGGCAACCTACACCCCCCAGATACTTACACACATTGCTTATCATGTACACGCTAACCCAAAGTGCGGAGCATTTCAAAACCGAGCCACCTTGTTCAAAAATGCGTTGTTACATGAAAAAGGTTCTGCGACCGTGCAGAAAATACACATTTTCAAAATAACGAAAAGGGGGAGCAAACAGGGCCCGCCCGCCAGAACTTTGTCAGCTCCTCGTGCACCTCAGCAAAGAACGGAACTGAGGGTTCGCGGGGACTGGAGTCCTGACGTTGCCCCAAGAACAAACATATTTTCCGCACTGTAGGGCGCACCGGATTACAAGGCGCACCTTCAATGAATGAACTTTTTTTTCCATATACAAGCCGCACCTCATTGTAAAGCTCCTAGAATAGAAGCCACAAGAGTGGCGGGGGTTTGCTTTATGCATCCACTAGATGGAGCTGCGCTAAAGGAAATGTCAACAAAACAGTCAGATAAGTCAGTCAAACTTTATTACCAGCAACAAAATACAAATCAGCATTTGGATTTACCCACAGACCGGATGGGACGCACGCTACAATAATGGGGATGTCACGAGGGATGACCTGATGCAGCTCGACCCTTATCATCATCATCATCATCATCGGAGAAGTTTAGTAAAGTCGTAGACATGCCAGATGCCAGAGCATGAGAAGCCTTTTTTTTCTTGAAATACCCAAGCATGCATATCAGGAATTTGAAGCGCATTTGAAGCCCAAACAACAGGATTGTTTTAAGCTATGCTCATTGTGTCAAGAAAAATGTACGGAATGATTGCATTTAGGGCCGGGCGATAAAACGATAATGATAAATATTGAGAGTGTGTTTCATTATCATTTATTACACTAACAATGTGTAGATTTAAGGATTGAAGAAACGTTACTTGATTTTTCTCTGGTTTTCCATGTTTTTTATCAAATTATACTGTTGTTTCTGTAAAACTTGCTTCGAGATACGAATTGTTCGAGATCCAAAAGTCACCCTGGAACGCATTATATTCGCATCTCGGTGGTACCACTGTATTTTTATGCAAAGGGAAAGCATTGAAACCTTTTTTTCTCCAAGGACTCCGAATTCGTGCTCCTAAAACTGCTATTGCGCTGGAAAGAATCATTCTTTTAGCCATTTTTAGTTTCACAGCAAATAAAACTTTCGAAATCTGCCAAATATTTGTAGTAAATGCTCAGAACAGTGTGCAAGAACAAAAAAAAAAGATTTTCATCAAGATTCTCTTTATAAACAAGTATAAATGTACAGCAACAAGATTTTTTTAAATTACAGAAATTAACCTCAACATATTGTGCATCAACTCAAATCAATTTGTTTGAATGTGGCTTTCCGTGTCCATTTTACAGATTATTTTATTTACAA
>SRMA01027330.1:324699-339076 GCA_007224835.1 Danionella cerebrum
GGAGCTGATGGACGCCACGAGAGCCACTGGGAGCTGAAGGAGCCCAGGAGGTGCCCACCAACCGGGTCTAAAGGTGCGCTACCAGGTCAGTTGGGTCACTCACCGAAAGAAGGCTTCGACCTATGGAGACGAGGAGACCAGCCACCGGAGATCCCATACCATTGCCGGGAAACCACACATCACTGGACTGAGCATGGTGAAGGCACCCTGAAGCACTCCGCAGGACACTACCCGGCAGCCCGTGCTCGTCTGATCTGCTTCCCAAAACCCGGCAGAGCACTGAGTGACTCTTTTTAATTATTTAATGGTGCACTATTTTAAATAAAAGCCTTGAACAGTGTCAGTGTGCCCGTGTCTCTCTTACCACCCGGTACACTATTAATTGCAGAAACATCACTTTTTAGTAACTTGGGCATGATGTTTTGTTGTTTTCTTAACTGTTCATTTCTGACTTTGCTTTCAGATCACAATGCAAGTTAGAAAATAAGTCAAATTTTGCTCATGCCACGTATGGTGGCAGAAATTTTCAAAAATCAAGAAACAGACTTTTCATTATTTGGGGAGAAATTCAAAAACAACAAACATATTTACCTAATGGTTGCCTTCAAATATTATAATATATAAGGCATCTTAATTTGAGTTTTGTTTTTCAACACGGACAGCTGTTGTTCTGCCTATGTTTTTGCAACTTTCATTCATTTTTAGGAGCTGTCAGAAACACAGTTGATTAAGAGCCAGTTTTTTCACCATATTTTACCTCATTTCTGCTCTAAACAGAGATATCCACAGCTTTTTTAAATAGCTTCCATTTACAGAATCAGCGCCCCCGCTGATGTAATGATGTGTAAAACTGAGAAAATTGGGTGATTTAACCCAGTTTAAAAGATTAGAAAAAACCTAACGCAGCTTGGCTTCCCGTCTTTCAGTTTTCCTCAAGGTTATGAACAAGCCACATGAGACTGGTTAATGAGTCAACAAACATTAGCAAGACAAAAGCATCCTGACAGCGAAATTTAACACAGAATTGTTTATCATATAAATTGAGCAGGCTTTCTGCTCTGGCCCAATGCACCAGTCTCACCATGGATTGCTCTGGATCTTTGCCCGTAGGTTTAACTCCAAGGTTCCAGTACACATGTACAGTATCTCTCAACTGCATACATTACATCCCCAGAGAGGAATATTGCACATTTATTGCTTTGTGTTCCTGCTGTGGATGAGTACGATCTATTACTGACTAGCAAGGCAAGCTCTCCACCTCCTGTGAAGAGCAGCAGTCGGTCGAACAGACCAGAGAAACACATTACTGCTTAGCTGACTGCCAAAGACACATCAGGTTAACCCCTAAAAGGGATTCCTGATTAAAGTTATTTAACATGGTGTGGAAATGTCAAGGTGTTTCTTATTTCTGACTGCATTAACTTTTCCTCTCCTTATCTTCTTGATTGCTCCTCATTGGTCTCAGGTGTTCCTCATCTAGCTAATCCTTTCTTTCTCCCTATTCTTTCTCCCTATTCTCCCTTTCTCACTAGTCTTTGTGAGGTCATACTGTTTGTTATTCCCTGTGGCAGTTTTCCTGAGACTTATTTAGTGAAACGTGTATTTTATTTCTGTCCTCAGAAGATCATTGTTGGCGTGAGATCTCCGCCTGCTCTCCAGTGCTGTTCGTGACTTTTCTTTTTGTTGGAGAGTTTCTTGTTTAATAAACTTAATTTTTGACCTGCATTTGGATCTACTGTTCTTGAGTGTCACAGAATGACCTCACCCTTAAGAGATCCAGCAGAGGACTCACCTATGGCTGCAGCTATCCAGCACCAAGGCATTCTTCTGGGATGACAAATGGAGGAACTAAATGCTGCCGGTGTCAGAGTTGAGCAGCTAGAGCGAAGGATGCATCAGCTATTTGACCAGACCATTCCTGGAAGAGCGGAGCAGACTCCAACAGACCCTACGCCGGCAGAACCGCGAGTTAATCTACCACCGCCTTATTTGGGAGAAGCGACGCAGTGCCGTGGGTTTCTTACACAATGTGAGATTGTGTTTCCGCTCCAACCGACCACATATGCAGAAGATTTGGGATTGTACCCGTGTAGCATTTGTAATTTCCCTTCTTCTTGGTCGAGCACGAGCTTGGGGAACAGCCATCTGGGAATCGCGGGATCCCTGCTGCGCCAATTATCTGGAGTTTAGACAGGAGATGTTGAAGGTTTTTGACCGTTCTCTTCATGGGATGGAGGCTTCTCGCTGCCTGGCTGCCCTGCGTCAGGGATCCCTCTCAGTGGCCGACTACTCTATCGAGTTTCGTACCCTGGCTGTGCGGAGTGGTTGGAATCAGAAGGCTCTCTTCGCTCAGTTCCTGGACGGGCTTTCAGAGGAGGTGAAGAGGTTTCTTTTTACCCAGGAGTTACCCGAATCGCTCGATTCCCTCATAGAGGTAGCCATCCGCTGGGAGCGTCACCACGAGAGTGCTTCATGGGCCCGATCTCCCGCTTCTCTGTTCCTGTCTCCTTGTTCCCAGTCAAGCTACAGCTCTGTGCCGTCATCTCTAGCTCCAGCGGAACCGATGCAAATGGGAAGTACTCGTCTCTCCTGAGACGCCGTTGTCTCTCCTCTGGAGACTCACCTCTGTATTTATTGTGCATCTCCAGATCATTTTCTGGCCTCCTGCCCTCTCAGTCGATCCCGCACTTCTCCACGGTCCGGGTTCACGAGGTCTCCTACTGCGCGCAATCTGTTTGCTGGAGAGGTTGTGGTACCTACTAGGGATCCATCACGCACGGAGGTACCTGTGTCCATTCGGGTAGGAGAGACTTTTATTCCGTGTTCAGCCCTGAACTTTTTTGACTGCTCTTTCGCCTCTAAATACAGGCTGCCGTTACAGACTCTTCCACAGCCATGTACTCTCTCGGGGCTGGATGGGAGAGTGATTTCTAGGCTGACCCAGTCCACGCTACCCCTCTCTTTCGTTACTTCAGGTAACCATCTCGAAAGAGGGGCGTTTTTTTGTTATTGAGTCACCCTCCGTACCCATTGTTTTGGGTCACCCCTGGCTCATTAGACATGGACCGCATGTGTCGTGGGGAACGGGAACTATTTTGTCTTGGAGCAATGACTGTTACTCCTCCTGTCTAGTGTCGGCAGGAGCATGAGAGAGCTCGGTTCCTTTGCCGATCCACAATATTGATTTAACTGTCGTTCCAGAATGTTATCATGATTTAGCTTTTGTGTTTAGTAAGGAGTTAGCCTCTTCCCTTCCTCCTCACCGTTCATATGATTGTGCTATAGACCTTCTCCCGGGGACTACTCCCCCTAGAGGATACCTTTATTCCATCTCACTACCTGAGCGCGAGATGTTAAAGCAGTTTATCACCGAGGGTCTTAATGCTGGCACAATTGTCGCCTCATCTTCTCCCGCTGGAGCTGGGTTTTTTTTTGTTAAAAAGTCTGACGGTTCTCTAAGACCATGCATTGATTATCGGGGTCTCAACCAGATTACTATTAAGAATCGATACCCCTTGCCACTCATGTCTTCTGCGTTTGAGGGGATACAGGGGGCTAGGTTCTTCACTACCCTAGATTTAAGAAACGCCTACCACCTAGTGCGCATTCGAGAAGGGGATGAGTGGAAGACCGCATTCAATACCCCTTTCGGCCACTACGAGTACCGGGTCGTCCCTTTCGGTTTGGTCAACGCCTCCTCCGTCTTTCAGGCTCTCATGAATGACGTTCTCAGGGAGATGGTGTGAGATCTCCGCCTGCTCTCCAGTGCTGTTCATGACTTTTCTTTTTGTTGGAGAGATTCTTGTTTAATAAACTTAATTTTTGACCTGCATTTGGATCTACTATTCTTGAGTGTCACAGGAAAAGCTAAAATTTTAGCTCATTAATCTTTAGCGTCTGCCCCATTTCGACTCTAAAATGCTACATTAGACATGCTGTCTATTATAGACCTCTCAGGAATTTAACTAAGTGCTTTACGATGAAATGCTTAACAAATTTAACCTCTTAAGCCCGAGAGTCCCCGGTACCAGGGACTTGCCCCCTTGTGCGTTACATTTTCGCTCATAGCTCACAAACCCTGAGAATAACCCACACATATTAAATATTGTTGTGTTCAGCGGAAACTCCTCTAAAAACGTATCTAATTCAATTTAATATTCGTGAACCACAGCTCGAACGCCATGCAAATAAACAACAACATGTCCGGAGTATAATTCATGACCACGCTTTTGTTTATGTGCGATATGTATCCACAATATAAACGGAAACGCCAAAACCATGGCATAAAATGAAAGCTAACAACCAGCTGAATCCAGCGATATGCAACTCATTTACATTGCATGAAGTATTTGAGAGCAGGGAGCGAAAGTTCCCCGAAAAAACGCCAGCAAAAACCAAGCAAGCATGTAAATCTTGTCTTACCTTTGCCGTTTTTTCAACAAAAAGTTATTTCCATAGCGATAAAGTCCGTTTGTTGTTATGTCCGGTCGATAGCTTCGCGAAAACTCCATTTTGTATTTTTTGTGTTGCTCCGTGGCCTCATGACGTCACCAAATATGGAATGACTCCCCGTGCGTAAGAGGTGGTCTCTCCACGCTGCGCGTTGTGTGATTCGTCGGCGATCCTGTCAGTCTCAAAATTGTTGAGATGATTGGTTTCCATAGAATCAGAGCTTTCCAGCGATATATAGATCTCCCGGATTGGACAGATGGTCGGGGGGTAGGGACACGCAGAAGCTCGACGTCGAAAACGTTTGTGAATGAAAGGTTCCCAAAAGCGCAGCAAGATGGCGTAAATGAGCTTCTACCCCCCTTTTACAGCGCTTCTTTAGGAGTTTTTTTTGCTGAAATCATGTCCCATAAGCAAGAAAAGAAGACTATGAACGTAGCTGTAGCTTTGGACAAGATTTTTTTCCATATTTCAATTATTGTGCCAAATTGTGCCAAACTGTGCCAACATGGATTACGCCTGAACTTTGTTCAGTCAAAACCTTTACAGAATATTAGTTTCTTGTAGTATGAACACCAAACTTGCTACAGATGTTCTTGACATGTAGTGGTTACAATTGATTGTGTTTTTTTTGCTTCGTTATAAGTAAAATAAGGAGATATTGGAGGAAACATGTGTTTTTTTTTTAGGCGGAGTTCATTTTTTGGCCATTCCAACATCAATTACTCTTACCCAGTGTTCTTGACTGTCAAATTAACTCATCCACACCACTCCCCAAGAACCTATCTTCATTTTGATACCAAGATTTGCAGTTTAGGCCTTGTAAAAGCTGAGAAATGCCTTAAAAAGTAAAAGTATAGGATTTTCGGAAAATGGGCCTCAGGGCTTAAGAGGTTAAAATGTAATGAACCAGTGCTTTGTGATGATATGCATGTTGTAACTTATTCATTTTACTTTTGAAATAATATACAATGAAAGATCTGCTCGGATTTTGGTAATTTGCACACAGAAATAGACTGGTAGCTTTCTTTCGACAGTAAAAGAGACAACAAAAAATTTATTTGAATAGGATAAGCTAATTGCTAAATGTAATACACACGCTGGGTGGAGATATCCCTCTTCCAGTTCATCCGGGGAGATACAAAGGCATTCACAGGCCAGCCAGGAGACATAGTCTCTCTAGCATGTCCTAGGTCTTCCCCGGGGCCTCGACCTGCAGGGACATGCGCAGAACACCTCCCCAGGGATGCATCAGAATGCCTGAGCCACCACAGCTGGCTCCTCTCCATGCGGAAGAGCAGCGGCTCTGAACTCCTGTCTCTATGGGAGTGCCCAGCCGCCCTGCTGAGGAAACTCATTTCAGTGGCATGTATCCTTCTGTTCAGGTCCATGATTTTCCAAAATCTAGTGTGAAATCTGCATAGAAATAGTCATGATTGTTAAGTACAATGTGTAATTTGAATAATTAAGCAATAGCTGAGGCTGGCATGCAAAGCATTTCTATGCGGAAGAGATCTCTTTGTGAACGTGCCTGCCTGAAGAAAGAAGTGAAATTTCTAGAGTTTCACAACACCCGAAGTTATCGCAAAACCAGACAATGTCCTCATCTGATGAACAGTCTCTTGAAAGACGAAAAGCTCCTTGAAAAGGTTTTTTTTCAGTGGTTGAAAATAAGTGGATGGCATCTGTACGGTCTCTTTCAAGTTTGCTGTATGTGTTTGTTTTTTTACAAGAGAACCCATCATGAATTAAAGTTTATGGAATTTTACCATTTACATTTAATGGACATTAGAATATTTATATACCATGTAACATTTCAGTCTTCAAGTTTCACATTAAGTTGTTTATGAGCAGGAGGCAGAGGTAGGCAGCACTGTTCCTGCAGAGATTAGCCTCAACAAAAATGAACCACATGCTAATGCGATCTGCATTTGCCTCGACTCTGTGTTTACTTTTTTGTCCTATATTCTCCTTTTGTGTTTTTCTCTTGTTCTTTCTCTGCCCCCGCTCTACTTAGCATTCACACCTACAGTTTATCTTACTTTATTAATCTCAAAAAAGCTGGTTCTCTCTGTTTATTCCTGTTTAGACAACATCAAACTTTGGATGTAGTGTCTGTGACATTACGCATAGGTTTGTGATAAAGGGCTAGCGTGATGGAAGAAGCCAGGAATCGTAATTGGCTCCTCTAATAGAAATCTACATTTTGGTCGATCAATGCTCATGGATAAAGGCCTCTTCATGAGGAACGCTGGTAAGCATTAAGATTTTTGAGTACATTGTGTTCTCCCATCCTATGTAGGACATGTATGTAACTGGTCTAGCACTAGTTTCATGTGTGTGCTTTTTTATAAGGTATCGAGTTTATAATGATTAGCTTAATCCAAAAGTCACTATTACGTAGCACACAAGATAGAACGATCCGAAACTATTTTGAAACATTTGCATAGGCAGAATGATGAGGAAGCTGAGATGTCTAAAAATTAGAGGTTATTTAAACTCATGAGTAATTGAGTGAAATTAGTTTAAATTTCAGCCCCGTTGTTAAAAATTTCTTATGAAATGGCGATACAAGGCTTTAAAGCGGTCATGAGAAACTGAGAAAACAAAAAGAAAGCTGACGGAACAATCAAAACTAGAGCAAAAGTTTTAGGGCTACTAAAGTTTTGGTTTTATTTATTTATTTTTTTTATTTATTAGAGCTAGAAATAAAGTGACCTGCATTACAGATTTTCGCCACATACAGATATTGGCGATCCATGGTAGCAATGTGATATACACACAGCTCCGCCTTCACTCTTGCTAATGCTTGCTAAACAAATGCAAAGCCAGCAATCTACACAGGAGTTATATGAAAAACTGTACCTACCACCAGAGCCTATATTGAAAAAGAGAACCAGTGTTTGGAAGAACTCCTCTTTTTTTAATCTTCATTTGACTGAACATTCATTTTAAAAACGGATAATTGTACGCTGTTTTATTCCTGTTCCTAATGCCTATTTTTGCTATTTAAAAATGAGAAAATCTATTTTGTTTAGATATCTAAGCTAAATGTGTTGGTGAACTGTGTTCTTTTCCCCTCTCTCTCTCCGTCCCTCAACCATGCTCGTATAGCACACTTTGAATATCCATTATACAATAAAGCATAAAGTTACTGGGCATTTGATTATTCCTTGTTCTGGTGTGACTCAAAGGCTTGTAGCTTTAGAGAAACCATGATATAGCGAACTTAGATAACTACAAAACAAACAAAGCTTGTTTTCTTTCTAATTATTCAAACAAGTGCATTTTAAACTTTCTCACGCACAAATGTTTTTATATTTCATTTTTCAGAAGTCATGCATATGCAAACTGCTGGCCACTTAAGCCTTGTTTACACTGCATGCTCATCTGCAACGCGATGCCCACATCCAAATGTTTTAGGACATTCAGTTAACACGCTTTAAAAAGTGACCTGTTTAAACGTGTTGGGCGCACATGAAATATGTTTAATTGTAGATCATTGCTGTAAGCAAAATTTGATTGGTTAAATAACCACAAGATGTTGAGGCAGAGAGGGAAAAGGGGGAATTTAGGTGGTTTAACAGTGTTTTCTGCATTTCCAGACAGAACAGCCTGAACAACTCCAAATTCTACACCTCGAATTGCCAAATAATGCTTTTTTCTTGTGATTTGTTTCTTGAAAAACAGTTTCTTGTGATTTGAAGCTGACGTGGGATCAAATGAGGTCTTAGAGAGAGATATCGAAGGTATCCACTTACAGGACCTGATTTTTTTTTTTTTTTTTTTTACTCAAGTCAACGTCACTATATCCATACACTTGGACATCCATCAGCAGTACAAAGTTGACCTCTTTAAACATATTCTACTGAAATGGGAATCTGCCCCCTTCTGTCAAGCAGATATAAGTAGAATCTTGTACTTGCATGGATCTGAAGAATGATAAAGAGCCTGAGTGCAGTCCTCTATTATTGTAATTATTGCGATATCAATCACATCTGTGTGATTCCTCTGTGTATGAATCAAATATAGGATTTGGTTTGCTCCTCTGGATCCTACATTCATTTGTCACTGTCTTCTATGAAGATAAGCTCAATGTTCTGAGTGGAATATCAGCATTCTCCACAGTATTGTAGCATTTGTTACAAATGTACAAAAAGCAGCATGTTTCCCTTCTGTAGCTTTACAATGTGATAGTAGTTCCTGTAAAAGGTTTTTTCTAGTCCTTTATGTCCATTTAACTCTAATGTCACTTTTACGATTTGTGTTCAGCATAAATTGTGTAAAAAATGGAGGGGTTTAGAAAACAAATTGGGTGTAGTTTACTGGGAAGTTACCCCCAGCAAGACCCCCACCACTTTCCCTTATCCGAAGTTATTCATTTGTAGTGTTATTGTAATTATTTGTATTACAGTTATCATGTTGTGTTGGCAATGCCGGTTGCCGTGGTGACATCCACAGGTGCGCACACCGGCTCAGTCTCTCATCAGGAAAAAATAAATAAATGAAAACTTATGATGATAAAAGAACCAAACTGTGGTGCACAAACAAACAAGAATAATGGGGGAAAAAAATCTAAATAAAAGTTAAATCAGGATTGTCAATGATACACTGGGAGTGTAAGGAGGTGAGAAAACATGCTCCAAAAGATAAAGAAATAAATAATGGAAATTAATGTAATCAAGTTAAATGAAGTGAAATCCATTACATAAGTAAAATGTTAAAACCCTTTAATAAGTAAATAAAAAAAAAGCTTGTTTTTTTTGGAAACAAGCACGTGTCGGATGGCTGAAACAGATTGCAGGACCTAGCGGTTTCTCCAAAATCATGTATGTATTCAAATGTTCTGTTGCCTCTGATCAGAAATGAATATAATTAAATCTCCCAGAAGCATCACAAGTACAGCTATAAATGTGAAAATTCCTTACAAATTATTCAGTCAGTATGCCTCTGAATCTTTTTTAAAAATAACTTAATACCGTTTACTTTTACTACATTAGCTTTGTTATCGTTGAAAAATAGTGAGATCACAATTATGGGCTTAAATGAGCATAACAAAGACATAAAATTAATGCATGACCCCTTTTAATAAAAAAAAAAGATGAACTCATAGCTCAAGAGCTAAGCAAACCATCATAACTGCACAATGATTAAAGTTACATTTTCAACAGAATGTTTATTATAAACACTTCTCTGAGTTGATTACAAACGCCAATTAATGAATTGCGCAAACTCTTGGGACAGCGACTTCTTCAAACCACCAGTTTAGCGGCTGTTGCAGAACTTTATGGACTGTGTTTTAGCCTGAAGTCGAAAGAGACACAATTATCGATAATATTTTGGAAATGACGCTGCAACCATTTTTGGTTGAAATGTCTGCACTTTGAAATATCTTTACATTTGTGTGGCATACGTAGTCACTTGTTTACAACGTTTAATATATCACAGATAACTAGGGTTGAAAAACGTATGAATCAAAATGGAACCTGAGGGTCGAAGCTGAAGTTGCAGACGTACTGAAATGTCAAGGTCTGCAGTGGTAACCATTAATAATGTTTGTTTATTGTTTTCTGATTGGACAGCACATAAACTCACATCATACAATTCTGCAACCACAGCAGAAAACACATTTACAAATATATCCATAGCTCTCCTCTGCAATTTAGTAATGGTCTATATACTGAACTCCTGTCAAATGTATTGGCAACACAGATTTTTATTTCATACCCTTAAGTGAGATCTGAAAATAACAAGAAACTAGTCTTTTAAAACTAGAAATAATGGATATTTTAGAACGATGGAATGTCCATGCTGTCAAGTATGATACATGCTTGGCAGAAAAATGTCTGGAATCACTAAATGAACTCTGTTTGTTTAATGTAGGGTATTAATTGTGAAATGCATGGGACATTGGATGCATGTATTCTTAGTAGTTTTGTTAAACCTGTTAAAATGTGAGTGAATGCATTCTTTACAAACTATCCTGCAATTATAGTAACATAGGAACAAATTATTGGATTTAATAACTCTAGTCCAGGAATCTGACAAGATTCTGTACAGTAATAACCATCAAAATAAATCAGAAGTTTATGCTCAATTTCCTGCACAAAATAATATTGAATTTCATTTACAATTTTTTACTGAAATAAAAGTATTTTGTATTTAAAAGTATTTATATTTCTGATCTCATCTGCTTTCCTGCTCACACACTCAGATCCTCAGATACTCATCTATCTCACATTCCCCATCACATAAATAAACGTTCTAAACAAACAAATAAGACATAGGCTCAGCATTTTTTTGGTCCATTCCACTTTAGAGAAACTCTACAGCATCTTTAAATCCTGGCCCTTGAAGCCACTTCTTTGATATAAGGGCCGTAGTTGCCCCAGTCAGAATTCAAGAGAGCTCTGGAGCAGGTTTTCCTCCAGGGTGTTTGTATAAGGCTGTTTTCATCTTACATCTTGACTAGTCTACTGCTGAAGGATATCCCCAGAGCATGACGCTACAACCACAATGCCTCACTACACAAAAAGAGTTGAGTTGATTTTTTTACAACCAGCTCACAATTCTTGTAAAAAAAAAGTTTCAAAAAAGGTGCCCAAAGTTGTGTCAAATAACTTTAATATCTTTATAACTTCGCTTAAGGTTCTTTGCAGCTCAATGTTAAATTCTATGTTTGTGAAATAGTTTTTTTTTTTTTTTTTCAAAACTTCTCTCAAATATTAGATTGTATTACTTCTTCTATCTCTGCCCCAACACTTTGCAATTGTTTACATCTCTGTGACCTATCTACTATTCAGCCTTTCCAACTCTGTTATCGTATGTATATGGATCCAAACAAAAAAATGAGTGAAAAAATATTTTGAATGATATTCAATATTTTTGACGCAGGCCATTTCAGACCACGGACTTGAGGCCTTCTATAAGACACACTTTGTAGGATCAAAGATGGTGAAGTTTCAAAGACATACTTGGGTTGTGTTTTGATGCCTTCGGCATTGGGAGTTTTGACTGAAATAATGAAATCTGAAGATGGCTAACAGATTATGGGCTAAGCGTGGGTTGCCACTGTTAATTTGTACCTCATACCTCCATTAAAAATGCACCAAACATTCATTAATTTTATAAAACTGGATGAAATATCAGTAGCGTCACCCTTACATTTCTGATCAAGCGCTATGAGGCTTGAATTGGATGTAGCCAATCATGAAAGTATGTCACTACCTGGTAATCTTAATGAGACCAATGGTGCACACAGGTGGCATGTGGGGATGGCTGCCTATCTCCAGTGCACTTTGGGTGGAAAAGTCGCCAGTCCATTGCAGAAGTTTAAAATGAGTCATTTTTTTCTGCTTTAAAGTTTAAAGCACTTTTAACATAGATCAATATCTGCTGATTTCTGTCAGCTGCCTCAAGTGGCCACAAGTGAATTGTCATTTTATTCATTTTCATGCATGCACCTAAACGGAATATTTTTAATTTTAAATAAGCTTATGATACATTTTTTATTTTGTAACAATGTTAATTATGGCTCACGCATGGAATGTGTGTAGAACACAGTTAAACGTGCTCAGAGAATTATTGTTTCGCAACATTTAGTAATATTTTTAGGGAAATTAGTAGGTTCTGAGTAGGCTTAGAGTCCTAGATTGAGAAAGAAACTGATGGTATTGGTGTTGTGAGATCTTCCTGTGAGGGAAAAGTCGCTCCGGTGATGCACGCTCCAGGAGACGACTCTTCTGATGGAATCGGAGATCTAGTGGGTAGATGGAGTGCAGGTATATGGAGAAACTCTTTGATTAACTCAATCAAGCATCAGAAAGGAGTCCAGGAAGTAGCAAGGGGAAACAACATTCAACGATCGGTTCCAACGATCGGTTCGACGGTCAACAATTAAGAAGTGTAGGAAGTTGTAGTTCTTATCGGGAACTTTGGTGATCCGATGCTGGGGTAAGTTGCCGATGCAGCTGATCTTGATTTGTGTTGTGATCGGAGTGGGAGGCTCTAACACATAGTCTTGGGTTGTGTGTGTGCGTGTGTGCTTGTGTGCATGCGTGCATCCTTTAAATGTATTTAACCAACTGCGTGACTAAAATTCTACTAAAATTACAAACAATCATCATAATGTTGAGATGGAATTTTTCCTTAATTTAATACATTTGGAAATGTTATATACCGAGTTTTTAAGGAGTATATCCTTGATGTGTTTGTATAGCCATAAGTCGTGTGAAGTTTGCTCGGTGAAGGTCAACAGTCTGAGAGTCTTTCTGAACCAATAGTCCCTTTAATAAGCAATGAAGGCAAACCAATTCCAAGAGTTTCACAGTGTTGAAAATCCATCTTAAGTCAAATGCAAGTGGCCCATGCTCTCACGTTGCTCCAGAATAGACTGTTCGCAAATGCTGAACATCTGATGCATAATGAATGGCTCAGTTAAATAAATGAAGCTATTGCTGCAACATCAGTTCAAACAAGCACAGCAGACCCAAAGATGAACAGAGTCTAAATGCCATCCATCAGTTTCAGCTTTCACACACATTCCTTCAAATCAAACCAGCTCCAGAAGAAAAGAAATCCCCTCTCGCACATCTCAGTGCTGTACTTCCCTCAAGGTGAGTCATTCGTCAACTCTTCATTGTTTCATGAGGTCGAGGTATTTTTAAAATCAGACTGGTGTTTTGTTACTGGGGTCTGAGTGTGATTAATGGAAGCACTAGGAGAGGGAACTATTTCTTTCTGTCTGATAAAAGGAAATCGCAAAAGAACTTCTAAAGGAGAACACATCATCACTGAGCCCATAATGGTAAGATCTCTCACAACGAAGCGATATGTGATCTACCAGAGGCTCCTATCCAAAAATAAAGATATTATTGAAGACGTTTGAGGTATACTTTCCACTTGTGAGTAAACCATCCTGAGAAAAGCTCCAGGTAATGAAATTCATCAAATCTGCAGCAGATTTCTAACCCGATTTCAGCTCTCTCGTGAGAAGCTATAATTGGACTGGAGAAGAAACGCTGAGTCCTGATTAATGAGAGGTGTGGAGGTGAGATGGACGAAAACTTTACTGAAGGGAAGGTAATGAGGAAACAGTTTATCCACACAGCCCTTATCTCCCAGAAGCTGCACGCACACTGTGATCAACCCTATCTTTCAGATTGTTCATTGAATAACTGAAAAAGAGTTTAACATGTTATATAACGTTTGCGTTTGGAAGTCTCATTACAAAATACACAAGATTAAATATATATATATATATATATATATATATATATATATATATATATATATATACACTCCTATATATATACTATATTATTTTATTTTTGTTTTTATTTATTTATTTATACCAGCAATGGATGTGTGTGTGTGCGCGCATGTGTGTGTGTATATATATATATATATATATATATATATATATTGTCGCAGGAGAGGGATCACACAACAAGGTTATAAACAGAAATATCCCCAGAGGGTGGATTTATTAAACAAATACGTGGTTATAGGGTGCTCAAGTGCGGTGCAGTCTTCTATGTGCTCGGTGCTCGTGTCTTCTCCTCTTGTGCGTGCCGGTGAGTTCTCCCAGTGGTGCTCGTGAAGATGGTGTCCCAGGAGGATCGGGCTTCTGAGCGGGGCCGTTCCGTGGGCTCACGGGCTGTCTGCTTGGGGAAGAGAGAGAGAGAGACGTTAGCTGCTGCATTTGCTTGAGATCATGCTCGTTGTGGCAGCTTCCTCTCTCCCTCTTATACTGCCGCGCTGATGAGACGCGGCTGTTCCCGATCCTCCTATGATGACCGGCGTCAGGTGTTTTCCTTTTATGCCAGGACCGCGCTGATTGGAATGGACCTCCGTCACACTCCCCCCCCCAAGCGTTGTCCTGGTGGGTCCTGAAACGCATCATAGATGAATTGGGAATTAAGGGTGG
>SRMA01027331.1:0-168584 GCA_007224835.1 Danionella cerebrum
AACAAGACTGAGCTTGCTCAAAGTTAGAGTGGGCGATGACATCACCACTCTAGGGCCCCCATAGGGAATGACTTGAGCTATTTTTGGGCCGAAATTCGCGATTTTTACGGAAACCGCTGGTCAAATCGTTCCGAAAAGACATAGCAACAAACCACATAACAGCTTTGAGGTGTGTGGAAAGTTTCGTGACTGTAGCTCGAACGGGCTAGGAGGAGTTGACGGTAATTTTTTTTGTTCTAAGAAGAAGAAGAATAATAAGTTTAAGAGCAATATCAATATGTTGGCTTTGCAAGCAAGCCAACATAACTAGATTTTAAAGTTTGCACGCGAACTTCGATGTTGGCTTGCGTTGGTGCCGTTAATACCCATTTTTTAAAATGTTGTCAGTTCCGCAACAATAACATAATCCAACCCCCATGTCTCTATGATTCTCATAAGCTGAGATAGGTACATGCAAAATTGGTTGCTATAGTAACCAGTCTGGTTGCTATGGAGGGGTCAGTGACCTAACATATTGTTCCCCATGTCAACATGAGTAAAATACACCAACCCCCATGTCTCTATGACTTTCGTAAGCTGAGATAGAGATACGCCACATTGGTTGCTATGGTAACAGTGTGGTTGCTATGGAGGGGTCGCTGACCTAATATATTGTTCCCCATATGAATACGAGTAAATTACAGCAACCCCCATGTCTCTATGATTTTCCTGAGCTGAGATAGGTACATGCAAAATCGGTTGCTATGGTAACCAGTCTGGTTGCTATGGAGGGGTCAGTGACCTAACACATTGTTCCCCATGTCAATACATCAACCCCCATGTCTCTATGACTTTCCAAAGCTGAGATAGAGCTGTGCCATATTGGTTGCTATGGTAACCAGTTTGGTTGTTATGGAGGGGTCGCTGACCTAATATATTGCTCCCCATATCTATACGGGTAAAATACAGCAATCCCCATCTCTCTATGATTTTCCTAAGCTGAGATAGAGACATGCCATATTGGTTGCCATGGTAACCAGTCTGGTTGTCATGGAGGTGTCATTAACATAATATAATGTTTCAGCTGTCAGTATGGGTGAAACTTACCAGCCCCCAAGTCTCTAGCATTTTTCTAAGCTAAGATAGAGATGTGGCAATATAGTTGCTATGGTAAACAATTTGGTTGCTATGGAGGAGTTAGTGATATCATGTTGTAATCTACTTTCCATTTAGACTAATATAAAGCAACCCCCATGTCTCTACTGTGTTCCGTTTAGAAGATATTTGACATTGAAAGGTATGTCAAAAAGTGGGTGTGGCTTAATTAATTTATGTTAATTCACAAGCAATGATGGGCTGGATAGTAATTTGCTTCCTTAATGCTTGTATGACTTTCCAGTGTCAATCAATTACAGAAGCTCTTTTACAATAGGATTCATGGGATTCATGCTCCATTCATTTCAATGGGCCATTGAAAGTCTATGAGACACCTTTGACCTACTTATTTGAAATCAGCTGCACCTGGAGTTATCAACTGCCAGATTTTCAAACGAGTCAGCTGCAGCTGGAAATGCAACTGTCAGATTTTTAAATGATGGCAAATCTGCTGGAGAAAATCCGATTTCCATGCCTCAAACAAATAAGGATTACGAAAGAAGGACCAGACATATTGAAATACTTCCTTGACTGTTAGAATCAGAAGATTTTAAGGAAGAGAATGGTGTAAAATTTGTGAAGCTGTGATAAGGTTTTCAATGATTTATGGCGAGTTAGAAATAGCCTTCGATTGAGATTTGAAACATTTGCTGGCAGAATTTTTGAATGGAGGTGAATGGAGCAATTATGTGCACTCCTTGTGGTTTAGGCCACCTGGAGTAAAAACGGTGTGTTTTTAAAAAATGTAAACCACACCAACTGAAAGAGGACAAAAATCTCTACCATTTACATATAAAATGTGTGTGTAAAGGTTAATTTTTATTTAAGAAAACTAAAGTATTTTAGCAAGTATCAACAAGACTGAGCTTATTCGAAGCTAGAGTGGGCGATGACATCACCACTCTAGGGGCCCCCCATCGAGAAAAAATTTTAAGCTTTTTTGGGAGATTTACACGATTTTTAGGGAAACCGCTGGTCAAATCGGTCTGAAAAGACAAAGCAACAAACTACATAACAGCTTTGAGGTGTGTGGAAAGTTTCGTGACAGTAGCTCGAACGGGCTAGGAGGAGATGACGGTAGAATTTTTTTTTTAAGAAACGGAAGAAGAAGAATAATAAGTTTAAGTGCAATATCAATATGTTGGCTCTGCAAGCAAGCCAACATAATAAGTTTAAGAGAGATAACAATATGTTGGCTTTGCAAGCAAGCCAACATAATAAGTTTAAGAGCAATATCAATATGTTGGCTTTGCAAGCAAGCCAACATAATAATAATAATAATAATAATAATCTTAGTGTGCATAAAATAACTAGAGAAAATTTGGATTTCCTGAAGGAAATGTGGGAGTGAAGGTATGAGGGGATGTTGCTGTTGCATACTAAACATATCTTTCATAACTGTGATGAATAAATTAAATGTGAAATAAAATTGCCATCTGTCATTATTACATTTTTTTATTATAATTAGAAAAATCTGAGAAGTAGAATAAGAGCAGGAACACATCTATTTGTGGAAGTGTGTTTTTTCCTTTTAGTTAACAATGATTATGATTAAGAATAGACCTTCTTCAGAGAAATTCCCATTAAAATCATTTTAATATTTAAAAGAACAATAATCTTTGAAAGATTAAACCATCTGTTGACTAACATTAACTAACAGTGGAACGCTTGAATTGTAATAGCAAAACGTCTCAACCAGAAACTGTTTTAAACAGCTTTAGCAGTTTGAGATTCAAAGCAATACAACTATACTACCAACAACATGGTATATACTAAAATATTCTGTGCAGCATCATTTCAGAACATGCACAACACACAAAACAAGCAAATAAACTCTATGTAACAAAAGTGCAGTGATTTGTGACACCTTGACTCTCTGTCAATAAGATGACATTTTCATTAAGTCTATTCTGGATTAATGTTAAGATAAAAGTAGCGCTTTTAGGAGCAAAGCATCAAGTTTTAACGATTTCACTTCACCAGCTTTTTATCTACTTTTCTTAAAATCTACTTTTTATGTTTATTTTGGTGATCGTTAGGTGTTCAAAAATCAAAGCATGCTTTTCTTTAAAAAAAAAAAAAGGCTTTTCTTTTAAAAAGTTCCAAAAGGCTTGGTACTACTTCAGTCTTGTGGAAACAAACAAAATCTAAATGTTTTGACTCTAGTGTTGTGAAAACTGGTGGAAAAGGTACTGGAACTGAATTGTAAAACTAAGAAAACTGTTTGTATTAAACCCCCCACATCCCCACCAACACCTATGCAATAGACATAGAGCTGAAAAATGGTTTGTCGAACAAGCTTTTTATTCCCATTGATTAAAATGGAATATTTCAGACTTTTAAAATAAATATAAAATTGCAGCAATATGCCAGCTGCATGATCTAAAGGATATTTGACCCTTATAGCAAAATATTTTACAGATATTATTCATCCATTTTCCAACCCGCTTATTCCCGTTCGAAGTCATCTCCAGCGCACATCTGGTGAGAGGCTGGGGTACACCCTGGACAGGTCGCCAGTCCATCGCAGAGCAACTCACACAATCACTCACACATTTACACCTAAGGGGAATTTAGATTCTTCAATTAACCTAACCGCATGTTTTTGGGATTGTGGGAGAAACTGGAGTACCTGGAGAAAACCCACGCGAGCATGGGGAGAAGGAAGGTCACTGGTGAGTTATGGAGATTAAAATATCTTAAAAGAATATAAATGTCCAGCATTCCTTACGATAGAAGTGCTGTCCAACACTCACTTAATAAAAATGCCCAGTAAAACTGTAACCATATTGTTTAAACATTACCCTCTTCATATCTCAAACTCCCATATCATATCTCAAGTTCACACAAAATAAAAGCACATGTCATTTTCTCAATCTACTCTGTGTACTGGTATTTTTGACAGAACAGTACATTGAAACATGCATCAATAACGTGAAGAAATCTTTTTAAGCTAAATTATTTTTACTGCACCATAACTGAAGAGATCCCCGGGAATATCATCCTTATTATCTGATAAAAAGTCAACACATACCAGACTTATTGCTTCAGACAGAGGTATGTTCTCATGCTTCCTCTTGAGCAGCTTTGGGCTGCTCTGACATTTAGGAGAAATATCACTGTCTTCAATGATTTCTCTGGAGAGAAGAAGCAGAAATAGAGAGAAAGGTGAATAAAAATGCATTATTCTTGTCAAAAGTTTGGAATCAATTTGAAGTGTAATGTCATTTTCATCCTACTTTCGATGTCAGCCCAACACACCCCGAAACAATATCTGAACCTGGGGGTCAGTAGGGGTCTTTCTATCTAAGCATTTGTTGGAACACCCTGGACAGCTAATATGTAGAGATCTGATAGGTATTGATATTATACATGGCATACATCTCATCAGCAAGAACAACCTAAATGTAGTGTGGTTTAACAAAAAGTTAAAAGTATCACCCGCAGCCGTCCAGCTCTGAGGTTCCATGGCTCCTTTGGACATCAGTATGAGATACTAGGAGATCTGGGCTCGTCTGTAAGCTGCTGGATGTGCAGAGCTCTGCACTGGGACTTGACAACATCGAACCGGCTGGAGAAAGTGTCCTGAGCTGGAAATCATCATCCATGGGGATGTATGGAGCCAGCATCTCAAGATCCAACCCCACTCCCTAAAATCACCAGATCCACCAGGATTAACCAGCTCAAGTTTTTCAAATGCTTTGTGAATGTTTGCGACAAGTGCATTGGTTTGGCTATCTGAAGAAAAGCTACCGATTAAATTGATCAAGTCAAGTGAAATGTATTTACATAGCATTTTTTGCAGGTGCTTCAAAGCAGCTTCACAGATGAAGGAGCCTAATATAGATACGTTCTAATACGAGCATGTTTTGTGGAACAGAATGGCTATGGTAAAGATATATGTTTTTTGAGACCATAATTAAGTGACGTTTAAGGGTCTAATATTGATAGACTCTTAAAACAAGTTCTAAATAGAACCAAAATTGGTTATTTGGCTCGTAATCATAGTGGAACCTTTTTAACACTTATCTACAAAGGTGCTATCTAGAACCACCCATCAAACGTGCTATTGCGCACTAACAATAAGAAGTGCTATCTAAAATCAATGTTCAAAAGTGATATTTAGAACCAACCATCAAATTTATGAAATAAATAAACTTCGGCCTGATGTATAAATGACAATGTATTTGACCTGTATATAGCAATATAACATCAACAAAGAACAAAAGTTCTAGAACAGTACCTCAACAAAGAACCAGTGAGGAACCAAAAAGAAATTTAAACTAAGGTTAAATTAGAAAATTAAATTAATTTCAGCTTTTTCCTTTCAAATCTTCAGTTAACATCAAGCATGGTGGCCCATTAGTGTACAACACAACAGCTAATAAAAAAAAAAAACATATTGAAATATATGATGTTTATTCACAGTCGTTTTTGATTTGCAGTAGCATTGCGCAACTGCAGGGAAAAATCTATATTCTTGGAGTTCTATAGACTGAAAAAAATTAAAAGTTGTTTGGATAAGAAGAGCAAAACAAAATCACTGTAGAGAATTGTTACCATAGCTGAGATTTGGTCAACAAATAGGTGTCAATGTTTGTGTGTCTGAAACATCAACCATGAACTGCTTGTTGAGCCCTAAATCCATGCAGTCTACCTGTGTCTTTGACTCCAAATCCATGGAAAACAGCTTCTTCACATGCTCCAGGTTAAGCTTGTCATTCAATTCTGAATCCAACGAGAGATCAAGCTGTACATAAACAAACAATATGGATTTATACAAGCTGACAAATTATAGGATGCATTTAAGACATTATGTGAATCTACAAGCTGCCTCCACCTCTGATGTTGAAGAATCAGAAGCCGAGGACTGAGGGAAAGGGAAGTCATCGGCCTGTAGATGCAGTTGGCTGGCAGAGTGAGGAGCTTCATCATCATTCAGAGAGGAGCAGGAAGGAGACAGGGGTGAGAGTGGCAGGAGAACACCTGAAGAAGGTAGTATGACGTCGTTGAAAAGTGGAACTTCCGTGAGCACAGAGATGGCTGTGTCTGCAATAAAACAAGAAAGGAATCGACCTCACCACATGGAGACTAAACAACCCTCCTCAGAAACGTTTCTTAAGGAGGAGCACCGCACTACCAATCAAACTTTACATTTAAACTAAATTGTAACTTGTCAATACCCCAAAGTGCCTTTTTCTAAAATTAAGTGAGCCCAGCATTCTTCATGGAACTGAAATTGGTTTAAATATCTTTACTGGCTTTTAAGCACAATTGATAAACTGATTTAAAATTGAGAATTCCAGAGGAGTCGTGAACAAAGAAACCAAAGAGTGCTTGATATTCCCATAATATTTATTTAATATATATTAAACATTAAGTAAAATTGTTTTGTTTGATTATAAAACAAGCTTTTGTCAAAAGCAGCTCCGTAAACCTTTGCTTGATTGCACAGAAATGACTATGCCAATACTAATCTGCTTCTAAAGATGGCTATAATGACACGGTCAGTGCTAATGTGTGCTAGTAATTGTGATCAAAAACTGTAAAGACCAAACTTTTAAGTGATAAACTCTTGACTCTTCTGCCAAGGTCAAATACAATAACACTTGCCATCCTTTTTCCAATGGATTATTTTACAAAACAATATGCTTCTGTTGTTGATTGATTGACCAATGCTTTGTTGGTTGTATTTGTAACATATGTTATGCTACACAGGTCATGTGTTAATTTGTGTGTTAAATAGTTGTGTTTTCTTGAAACTATCGTGGAGGCGGGGTCTGTGACATCTAGATTGTGGGACAACAGAACGCACATGGGAAAGATGTACATGTGGTGATGATTTTTCTGATGTCTGTGGTTTGAGTGTTTGCTGAGCATCGTCGGTATGTTTGTTTGTACTGTTGTGTTTAAGAGGATATGTTTACTAACTGTATTTACTCTACAGTTTTACTCGGGTCATGAACGGATGTCACGGAGTGCTATACTTTCTGCAAAAAAGGAGCAAAGTTAAATACGCGCTTCAGTCTGTTTATAGAGCAGTCATCTGTCTGCTGACGTCTTGCCTCTGAGGCATTAGTGGGTGGCAGAACAACATATATTCACTTTATTTTGGAAAGTCATCCATTTTCATTTGCAAATCAATATAAATTATATAATAATCTAATTGAATAAATGAATTTAAGTTTTTGAGTCGCTTATTTCTCATTTTACCATAATGAGTATATTTTACCAATATTGATCAGAAAACATTATTTTTGTATTTATAATTTGAACAATTTGCTGCAGCTGTGTGGAAAACGAAGAATCTTTGCAACACAATTGTATTTTATGTTATAACATTCCATGATCTGTGTGGAAAAACCTAGTAGAACATACAATAAAATTAACAAAATATGTTTGTAGAACTTCCATGTTGTAAGTATGTTTTTGATGTAAAAAAATAGTGTCATTGAAACTAATTGACAACCAGTTTTATCCATACGTATAGGCATTTTTATGTATAGAAACAACTGCTTCATAGATCGTGGATGATTTGACTTCATGTTCAAATGACATTGTGTACAATATGGTTGTAGCTTTACATGTTCCACCTTCTGGTCCTGAGAATTGTGTGAAAGAAGATCATTTTGACAACACAGCCTCTTGTGACAAGAAGTGCAGGGAAAACATTCCTGTTTGCATCCCCTCGTTGCCATGTAAACCTATAGCCAAATGTAATCTTAGTACCTTTGCTGGTGATATCCAGTGTGAGCACTGGGTCGGTTCGGGTCAGTGACTCCCCTTTCAGGCTGTTATCAATTACTGGAGACTGCAATTCTTTTTCAGCACGCTCCTCTTTATTCAAAATATGCATCTCTTTGCCCTCTTCTTTCAACTCTGTCATGCTCACTTCAGCCCTAAGTGTCTCTTCCAGGTGTTCTTCTTCTTCCTGTTTGACTTTTGTGTAGCTGGTTTGACGGAGAGATAGGATTTGTCCGGGCTGTTCAATGCCACTAATGGATAAGAAAGAACAAGGAGATGAAAAAGCACAAATTGGTTTTAGAGTGAAAGCATACTGACACATCTTCAGAGTGTGTCCCACCTGACAATGTAGTTGACGCAAACCACACACTGCGGCTGAGAGTTTTTATTACTGTAGATGACCGTGGCTTGAGTCTCAGCCCAAACGAAGCCTCCTGCTTTTGCCAACAGACGGTAATGACCAGTGCACACTTGGCCCTTCACAAAAACTGTACAGAAAGCGAGACATGTGCTGTTTTACAACAGATTTCAATTACATTTTCACAAGGGCATTGTTTTCATTTGGTCTTACGGTTGTGGTGTGTTTTAGTCATGTGGTCTGAATCTAGCGCATGATAATATTCATAGACAGAATGCTGCAGCAGATCAGCTGGATCAAAACCCAACAGCTGTGTGATCCTGAAAACATGAGCAGATAAAAATGTCAAAACGTTTGTTAGTCTGCAGCTATTACAAGCCACCGCTAGATGGCGGAAAAATCCAGAAATTGAGGGTTTTCTCTGATTGGATGAATACAGATTTCAGAGTACTATAGCTATTGAGGCAAACAAAACCTTCTCCAATGACTACCTCATATAACCATGGAAGCCAATTTCTACCAGGTTAAAAATATATATGCCTTAAAAGTAAAAAATGTAACTAACAAAAGTCAATTTATTGAAATAAAAGTTTAAATTTGGACTTGGATCTGGATATTAAGTAGATCATTGAACTCCATAATCAATGCACTGACATGAGCTGCTGATGAGCTATGAAAATACAAAGCAGTATTTCAAACCTGGTTTTACTAAGGATGAAATTATTACATTATTAGCTGAAAAGCATGGAATTATGCAGTATTTTAGATTAGGCATCTGCAGGGCCAGCAGGTCAAAATTTTGACTTCCATATCTCAAAATTTCAACTATTTATCTCAAATTTTTAAGTAAAAATATGTGAACTTTTTAAGTCATTATTATTTTCTTTTAACCTGGCAGAAAGTATTCCATAAATAACTGATGGAGATAACTAGCTTGTTATTTCAAGATTAAAAATGAATCATTCCCTTCTTACACAAAATACAGCAAAATGATTTCTACAAAAAAAAAACACATGTAAATTCTCCAAAATATGCTCCCTGCGATGAAATTCAAAGAAGTCTCAAATTCTTGTTTATGCTTTGTGTAGGCTGCGTGTGAGAGGGGTGTGTGCAGGAGACTGAAGGCGGAGCTATGAAATCATGACCCTACCGTCATAATCAGGAAGTTGCTTGTGTGCATGTGCAACCCTTTCTCTGTTTACAATGGCCAAGGTCAAATCACACCTGTGGTAGCCTCTAAAGGCCCAAAGGTAGGGGGCGATCACATCGTCCATCTTTTTTACGTCTAACATCAGCCTCTGAACATGCCTAAGCACACTTCAATCCCGCTGCCATGCCCAACCTTCAACTAAGCACAAGAGTAACGAGAGAGAGCTACAAGCTGTGTCCCAATCTAGATTCTGCAGCCTTCGAAGTCTGGATTTCAGTGCTGCTTGTGTCACAAAATTGTGCAAAGACTGTTCCATTGCACCAAAAAACTAACGGCCCTTCAAATGTGTCCTCTTTTTCCAAACCATCCTTTGTGGCCTGACAAATCCCAAGATAATCTTTAAATGCTTGTAGTAGCATTTTAAAACATCATAGTTTTATTTTAAAAACATCACATCAACAACACTAGTGTAGCCACCTGAATGTGGTTTGATGTCTGCAAGCGGTTGGTATGTTATTAGATTGTAGGGAGTAAACAGCAGACGAAGCTTATAAAACTCAGTGGTGAGGTTAGACTGTCCCATTTACCAACAGTTGAAACAGCCTTCGAAGGATCCTCAGAAGCCATAGCCTCCAGAAAGTAGGTAGCCTGATCCTCCGAAGGGTCAAAACCTGGATTGGGACACAGCTAAAGTTGACTCCTTACCAATCACACTTCTTTTTCATTTTTTGAATAACTGCAAATTTACGAATTACGATTTGCAAAAGAAACATGTTAACAAGAGGGGTCCACAACCTAAAGCCCAGCAAAACACCAAATTCAGCTTAACAAGAGATCGCTTCTTGGACATGTGCTTCTTGGACCAAGGGCTTTCTCTGGAAAGCAAGTGAGCTTGGTTGCACACACACAGCAATTTTCCATATATATACTAATATACTCTACTAAACTAAATCGTATGAAGTCACTGACAGCCCCAGATGGTAACGTTGCTGCAGTCAGCACAGAAGCGTGACCTTTTCTGCTGAGGTGCGCAAGTGTTTTTGTACACAACTCAGATGTGCTGGGACCATTACCTGTCGTCACAGTAGGTAAAGCGCATATCTAAGGTGTGGCGGCTGAGGAATGTTCGAGAATCCAGAGGAGCCTCGATGTTCACCGGATGAGGAATAGACTCACAGATGAGCACCAGGTAGGTTGAAGATGCTGCTTTTTCTTCAGCCTTCTCAAGGCCAACTGCTGTGTGAATATGCCCCGAACAGCGCATCACCTGTTACAGAATGAGACTGATAAGAATAAATATGCATCATTGTGTTCACATGTTTAGAGTGTTTGCCAATCGTGAGGCTTGGTACCTTCCAGGCGGCAGATTTAACATTGACTGTGCGCCCTCTGCTGGTCAGTGTGCATTTCATTCTCAGGAGGAAATTTCTGTTCGTGTTGTGCTCCTTTGCTTTCTTACACAGACCTGGGGGAGAAGTAGGAAGGGAGAAAATGTGAGTGATCATTAAAGTGACCGAGAGAGAGTACGAGAAAGTGAGACTATTACCAGCTTTGTGTGCCAGCGTTTCTCGGAGCTCCTCGTGATCACATGGATGGGTAAACTCAAATACACTATGTCCAATGAGGTCAATCTATATTGCGATAGAAAATCACAATATATGTGATTATTCCTGATTCAGGGCAGTCTCATACCTGTTTTTTAGAGCCATAATGGAAACAGATATACTGAGAGGCATAGAAGAATGGTTTTAATGCCTGCCATTTTCAAAACCAAAACCAGATGAATGTAAATGTCTGTTTTCAAAAGTGGAAGACGTTTATTGAGCCGTTTAATAACAATGACACCAGGGACATCAACAAAGATTTATGCATTGGCTTATCGGAGCTAAAAACAAGCTAATGTTAGCATTTTCTTATATTATACCTCGTGTTAGCACTTCAAGCTAAAAGCTCAACATTTCTTTTTGTGATGAACTTGCAACACAGCAAAAGTAAATGTATCTATTTAGACCCTGCTATTACAACAAAGTGTTTATCACAGGTACTACTGCAGGTCAGTACCTTAGGTTGCCTACTGTTCAGACCACTAGTGGCAAACATGCAGAATCTAATGTTGCTATAAACTCATATTTAACTCTCCATTTGTATCTTTTATGACCAAAATCTGTCCCTCGTGCAATGATAAAGAAGTAACTACTATCCCAACATTTACTAAGGGGTGGGGCTTAGGAATACGTCCAACTTATCACTTATAGCCATTAAAAATTCTAAAATATAGTATTTTCTTTTATCACTTATATTTCTATTATACATTTTTAAAATGGTGCAATTTCTATGATATTATTTACTAAAATGTAGGCTTCTAACACAGAAGGTTCTCATTTAGATGTTTTCAACATCCAAGTTTGCATCCAAATTAGTTTAAAAAGGCATTTCATGGTCCTATAGATGTGCAACGATAACAAATTTTGCTGTGTGATAAATAATACATAATTTGTATTGCGATAAGCAATTTATATTGCAAAAATATTTTTGATATCAAGTGTTTCTAACTAAAATAATGTTAAAAGAGGCATAATAATGCAAGTGAACTCATCTAAAGTTAAATTAACCTTAATTGACACTGGTTTTGGAAGAAAAAGCTAAATAAAATATTCCCTCACAAATGAATTGGTATAAAAGATTGCATGTTCTCCCCGTGCTTGCAAAAATATTTCCTCTGGGTACTCCGGTTTCCCCCACAACCCCAAAAACATGTGGTTCGGTTAATTGAAGAATCTAAATTGTGTGAGGGCACTGCGATGGACTGGAACCTGTTCAGGATGTACCCCCACCTCTTGCCCAATGTGCGCTGGAGATAGACGGGCAGACACCCATGACCCCAAAAGGGGATAAGCGGTCTGGAGAATGAATGAATGATAGAGTTTTTGCTACCATATGAGCTGTAAACAACAGAGTGCAAACAACTGTCTCAATATGACATATGTATATCCATAGACCCTTTAGTCTGGCAGATTGTGAGCAAGAAACACCAATCTGATTTTTTTTAATTTTTTTTTTTTTTGTGGCTTAAAACAGGAATGAAGCAGGCTTTTCGATTGAGTGAGTCTACTAAAAATTTCTGACTGAACATTTAAGAGGAAATTTTTGCAGTCAGCAAACTTACTGAGCTCATTATATTTGATCATGCAATTAACCAACTTACTGCTTACAGGAACAGGCCTACCGATGATTTAAGTTGCGTGCAAATGGATTTTAAAGGATTGGCAGCCTATACAATGTGTGTGAGTGGGAGATAAGAAAGGCACCAGCTGCACCATGCAAGCCAACTTATGGTTAATACATTTCTATAGGAGATAAACATATGCTTCTAATGAGTTAAAACACACACTGTAGCCCAGGAGTCACCAACACTGTGCCTGTGGGTTCCCCGTCACCTGTAAGGTAGAAGTTTGGCACAATACATGGGCACAATGTGAAGAGACAATTCACAACGTGCCACACAAGCTACCAACTATCCACATTACAGTGCACTGCTTGCAGAAAATGCCCACGAGTTACAGGAGATACACAAGATGCACCAAATTATAAAAAAAAATTGGAAAGTTAATTTTTGTATTTTAGATGATTTATTATTTGTACAAATGTGGTACAAAGTAATTCATGGCTTGTTAAAAAATATTAGTGGCTAGTAAAAAATGAGACATTGTGATTTCCTCATACTGTTGTAGAAGTGATCATTTTAAAATACTTTTATTTTTCAATTTGAAAAACACTTGAACTAAGACGAAATATAGAAATAAAGTGTTGCATATTTAAATTTATCTGTTTCCTACCATGTTAAATGATTGTTATTCATTGTGGAAAAAAATTAACATGATCAGTGTTTTCATAGAGTTGAATAAATGTATTAATACTGACATTTAGTTAAAGGTAAATTGAGCAAAAGGGCTATTTCAGAAGAGTGTATCAATCTGGTAGGAATTAAGCATTAATCAGTACCCAGAAAGTGGCTCTCGGTTTCAAAAAGGCTGCTGTAAACATTTCAAACAATAGATTCACCTGAGGAAGCCCCAAACACTTGCTGACATTTTCTGACAGATAGACAATGTCACCCTCAGCAGAAAGAACCATTAGAAAGCCATCCAGAGCTTTCAGAAAGGAACAGTTCCACTGAGAGTCTAATGCAGTCTCCTCCCCCTCCAGCACATCTATAGAGAGACAGAGATGCCCAGACGCTGTCAGCATCAATCACAACAGAAGAGAGTATGATCTAACTCAACGGTTCTTCTCTCTCTTACTTGTGTTCAGCAGTGTACGCAGGCGCAAGTAACTGAGAGCCAGTCTCATGACCGATGCTTTGTCCAGGTTAGAGGTGACACTGTGGGGGAGGGGCAGCTCTCTGGCCAGCTCATAAAACACCTCAGACTCTTTCCCTCTCCGGCATCGTGCAGCATCTCTGGATTTCTCTTTTCTTCGTTCTGAACTCACCCTATAATAATAAAAAAAAGCAAACAGGAAATATATGTTAATCATTTATCGCCCCAAGCCTGGCCTGTCAAACCTACATACGTTTTCGGAGTATTAAAGCACCAACAAAATACTAATTTCGAAAGTATACTCTACAAATTGTGGACTGGTGCTCATTCAAAGATGTGTCATGTTAGCAATTCAACTCCATCGACCTTAATGGAGAAGGCAAAAAAGAAGCATAAAGGACCCACTGTTCAGTTTCTGACATCATGATGTTTGCAGAGAGCTCTCCTCAGGGGAAATTCAGCAAACCTGAGCTCATAAAACATCTGAGGACAAGAGCGTTCAGTCATGTCAACAGTGTTTAATTAAGTCTACTTGATTTATAATTCTTTCTTCCCTGTATACCGTTTCAGAATCATTATAAATGCTTTCTCCACTGGTAAAGCTGCCCAAATTAGAGACAAAAGTATTGTAATGGTCAAGTTCATGTGATTTTAAATTTATGTATTTGCCAAGCATGAAGGTCAAATTCAGAAAACTTATGTAGTACTTCACATACTTCTAGGTAATGATGGTTATGTGACCTTTAAAAGAGATGGTAAAATCAAATGGTAAAGTAAACAAAATCAGGTGCAACTATAGGCCCCCTTATGTTACTGATTTTGATCCCTTTATCAATAATTTTTAGAACGTTAGAAAATTCCACGAATGAGAAAGCATTTAAAGGAAGTCAAGTGTTTCTCTTCTATGCATCTTGTCTAAAAAGTAAACAAGGGAGAATAAAACTAACACATCTATCAGATGACCTGAAAACAACTAATATTGAATATTAGGGGAAGGATACAGAAAGCCATCTCAGAGATTTAGATTTAGAGGTTTAGGTTTTTCAACTGTGAGGAACACTGTGAGGAATTGGAAGACCAGAAGCACAGATCTATTTAAGAGCTGAAGTGGCAGAAATATTGCTGTTGAAAAGCATAATTTCTGTACATCAATTAATAGTTTCAACATTATTTTTTATGTGAGCCTAAATGTGCCTATTGTTTATAAACCTCGCCAGCTCATTTTGAGGTGCATACATCCAAAGCCCAACACCCTCCTGTCTATTTCTTTGAATCCCCCTCTGCCTGTTTGATTGGTATCTACAGGTTCTGATGAAGCGTCAGTGCTGAACGAGATAAAAAACAATGCACAAATATTCCAAGCCATACACACACAGGTCATTTCCTATTCAACCTGTTTTGTATATGTATGTGTATGTTCTACAAAACAAACCATTATTAGCATATCCACACAACCTTCAATACACAACGACCTTGACAACACACCAGCCATGCTTATTTAAACCTCCGTTTAGATTTGTTTGAGTGGTCTTTCAAACAAAATTCATAATTTATTTGAACAATGTAATCTCCCGCTTAAATATTCAAAAAACACTAATGATTAATATTTTAATAATTAGCTTATGAACATCGTTCAGAACATATTAGCAGAACCAAAAATTTATTTGACATGTGGAAAAAACACCATATTTATTCATAAAGATTTTAAACACTAAATATGTAAACATTAATTGTTAAAATTATATAAAAATAAAACACACAAAGAGTGCATTGCTACCTAGTTTATACAGCAGTTAAAAACACTGAAGCTCCACAGAGTGCACACTGAAGTTGTTCTTTTGAACCATGTTTCAACAGAAAAGGTGTCCCTCACAAATATTTCAGCAGGAATCTGTCCTCAGAGTTCTTTTTACTGGAGCTATAGGCAACGAAAACCCAACACCTGAAAAACAACCCGACACCATAATTCCCCTCTACCTATTGCAGTACCAAGCTGGAATTCAGCTCTGATTGCTGCCTATTTTTAACAAATATGCAACTGTGATTTATACACCTGTGGACATTGAAGTGATTAGAACATTTGAACATTTCCCAATACTTATACTCTATGTGCATTATGACAATATCACTTTTAAAATCACACATGGTCCACATATGCGATTATGAGAAATGTGCAGCTGTTCATATTTACAAGTGTGTTGAGCACATTTTGGTTTCCACAGTACATTTCTGCTTAGGGCACCCATTTGGTCAGCAGTGGCATTGTTACAAGCATTTCTAAGCTTGTTACTCAGAAAGGACTCAAACAGTGTAGAATGATCAAAATACGAATGGGAGATTTTAAAGTCTTTGGAATTAAATCAGTGCCTGCGGCATTCAACGCTCTAGAGAAAGCAGTCAGGCCTGTTACTCTCTGCAATCAAATGTAATTTTCTGGACGCCATCTCAGATGTGCTGAGGCAGACTGTGGACGGAGCAGACAGACGGTGCCTTTAGCATCATCATAGACCCCTATGTGAGCCGAGCTGTGCCCCTCAGCACGCTTTAATAATAATGATCCAATAATCTTTCTGTCACTCAGCCTGCCTGTTTTCCCTCCTTCTGACCAGTACAAACGGATTCCTGCAGGGGACCACATGATTCATTATTTATAATGCACAGACATAAGGCACACTTACTGTGGCCTAAATATTTCAGCAAGGACAGAGAACACACGCAGTAGCGGGAATACATCTCCACTTAATGGATCTAGACAACATTTGCATCCTTGAGCATAACATGAACAGTGTCTGAGCCAGGGTTCATCTTATGAAGCATGGCTGTACTCTGTGCACTTGTTGACTCACTGTACGCGTGAGAAAGTTGCTTAAGAGAACATGATATAGGATCATTCCGGCTTTACAATAGAATCTAGGTTAATTCAATTATATTATCCTTTAAACCGCTCATGCAACATTCAGAGCCTCCCGAGGATGCATCATTAGACCTTATAACAATTGAAGTGTGCTCAATACACACTATTCACACCCTGCACTGACTGCAGACCTGTGACTGACATCCTTACTGGAAAGAGAAGCAATTAAAGGACCAAAGTATTCAAGCAAAGGTCACCATTGTTCGTTGGTGTCTGATTATTAAGATTCTTATTTGCGCATTCTGTTTCTAAGATGAATGGCTGTATGATGAGTGGAGGAGCTGCCTGACCTATCGTAGCTTCATTTTACACCTCTGAGAATGACAGCAACGCCAGAGTCACAAGCCGATAGCACACAGGGGACCTTTACTAGAGTCAGGAGGAGAGGTGTCAGCTGATCCAGAGCAAAACAAACTGCTGCAGCAGAGGCCTTTCAGAGAAGAGTCATGCAGCTGCAAAGATGTTGCGTGTTTCAACCTTTAAAAAAGGAGAATAGCACTTTTATGTATTTTTATAATATAGGTTTAACCTAATCTACTTTTGCTTATAATAAAGATTATTATAAGAATTTCTGAAGAATGCGGATTAATTGAATTCCAAATCATATATGATTATTTATTTATGGACCAAGCTCAATGTATAAAATGTAATGTTGTAATAAAATGTAAACATGCACTATAAATTACACCACTTGTTTCTATTTATTTTTTAAATCTGTAAAATAAGCTTACTTAAAATATCCTCGTAGTATCTCATGCATCAACTTCCATGTGAAACGGTTATACTTGGAGAACCTGGAGAACTAATGACGAGGCTTGCAAGCAAAAATGCTTGATGAAGACCCGGCCAATTCCAGTTATAGGAGCATTTTTTGTTGTTGCTGAGGTTGAGAAAGTTAAGAGAGGCTAGGGGTGACAGAGACTGAGCGTGCATATGTTTTGTTGGAGAGACAAGTGTATGCACTTTTATTTTGAAACAATATATCTACAGTTTTTATCAGACACAGCTTTTTTTATGGTTTACATTAATTTAAACATCTATTTGATTCCTATTTAAACAACTTTATTTAAGGAATGAAAATGGGTTTCGTCGGGAGAAACTCTCAAGTACAGATAAACAACCATGGTATGGATAACCTGGAACTGTTACCAAGAAAATAGCATGAAAGTTGGACCGAAAATAAATGTAGAAATCCCCAGACTGTTATACTTAAGGCTACATCAGCAATATAGAATGTAATGTTAAATATATTGAGCTGGTGAGATATCGACTCAGATTACAACACATTCTTACAGTGTTCTACACAACAGTTAGACGTTATTCCAGTTTTTCTTCACACTATTTTTTTTTTCCACCAGAACCTTGCTTTCCTTCTTAAAAAGGTGGCCAAGTGGAATAGGCAAATAAGTTACAGAGTTACATTTTTTTTCTTTTCATTTCTTTCTAGAGTTGTGGCTACTTTATTAATGCTTATTATAGTAATGGGCTGCAGTATATTATCTATCATATCTTAAGTCTAAGATGAAAATTCCAACTCAGGAATTGATTTAAGCATTTGACTCTACTCTTTAATTAAATGGCACAAGCCCTTATCTTCCAGCTGGACTCCTGGGCGGTTTTTAAAAGGAAAGTTGATCAATCAAACACTGTGTTGCGTGGAGGTTAAATAAGTTCGTTGGATAGGCTTCTACACAACGCATGCGCAATAAATCCTCTTTCACCTGACAATAATACCAACATGTGCACATCTTGAGAATACAAAACGCCCTCGTCAGGAGCACATCCAAAAGATGAGAACGCTACTGGTTGAATAGTGGAATCAATTAATTCAACAATTGTTTAGAGCAATGACACGATTATGTCACCACCAGTGTCCAGCTGCAGTTATAACGCAAACGATAGGTCCCACAGGCACCTCAGAATCAAATTGTTCCAGGAAAACCCTAGAAGCTACATTGACGTCTGAATTAATCCCGTTTTTATTTAACAGTTGTTCTAACAATAATAATTGACATTTAAGACCAAATACTTATTTCAATTAAGCGTCTCTCACACAATTATATTTCGAATGTTGCGTAGTCACGTGACAAATCGGTTCGGCTATTTAAAAAAAAAACTTTTCAAACTTGTAACGTTAGCTATTTTCCATTCAAACCAATATTTTGTGGTTTTACATGAGTGGTACAACTATTCGCTATTTTTTTAAATATCAGTATTTTAAAAGTGTGAAACATGACAGAACCGCACATCTTGTAACTATCGCGTAGTCGTTTATTTAGAGTCATTAATTACGCAGACGTTTGGCAAGTCTCTTGTTCACGTTTCATTCATCGAAAGCTAACGTTATGAATTATAAATGTCACAACAGGTCTCACGGAGACGTTAAAAGGCGACACACAGGTGCACTAACCAGGCTCCGAAAACAATTCACAAGCCAAAACAAGCGCATATCTCTGAACAGAGAACGTGCCGCTTGCTTACCTTTTCTTCCCAGGTGCGACGGTATCCATGGTCGAACGCAGTTAAGCACAGGCGCCTCGTTCACTCAGCTGACAGTCAGACCTTGGGATTCTAAACAACAAAGACAGCTGTAACTCCAGTTTTCGGGCGAAAAAGTAGAATGAAGTTGAAGTGATGCTTCGTCCTTTCCCTCGCGCTGCCTCCGCATCTGCCTGTGTGTGAGCGCGCAGTCACATGCCTCGAAGAGTCGGGAGCGCGCGGCGATGCTTCTGTGGGATATTTTAAGGCACGTGTCTCTAGGTCTATTTTCACTGCTGTCAAATATTCTTTGATATTCTGTCGGCTCAACTCATAATATTCGTGACCGTCTACATTATTGTCAGAACTGGGTTTTTGGAGAACAAACTTTCAAAAAGCATTATATTAGATAAAACAACAATTACAGTTTCCAGTCAAAAAATTTTTTTTGTTTATTTTCAAGCACAAAAAAAGAGAAGAGAATGTATTTATGTTAATTATAGAGCCTATAAAATGTTATCTCGCATATTGAAACCCATATTCAGTCGCCATTACATAAATATGTATGAATTTTTTAATGCATCCATACACACTCAAAAACCTTGTTTCAACCAGTGTCAAACTAAAGCGCTGTAATGACAGCACAGCAGTGACACCTCATAAAAACAAACATCAGAACAGAGAGCTGAAAGGCCAAAACAGCTGCATCAAAGCAGACATCACCATGTGCAACACTTCAAATGCAGTAGAAAACATGCCAACACTTCTCTTTTTTTGGTGCTTCCCCTCTGAACAGACCTCGTCCAACTGCATTTTTTCCCACAACTGCAAGTGGGAAATTTGCTGGAGGCTAGTTCTGGTGTAAGGTTGTTGTCAGGAGCTATTCGATTTGGCCATGAGCTTTAGTGAAAGCTTTCTAATACTTCAGCATAACATGTTATTGGACAATATCACACTCCCAGCTTTGTGGGAACAGATTATGGATGACCATTCTAATTATTACAAACCAAGGTCCATGGAGGCAATGATGGGGGAATTTAACGTGGACATCAACCTGACTGAATATCTGGATTAAATTAGAGCAAAGACTACAAAACAAGCATCATCATAATGGTCCAACCTCACAAACGTGCTTCCAATAAACTACAATTCCCAAAACCCTTGGGGGAAAAAGCCTTCCCAGTGGAGTTTAAACTGTGATAGATGCAAAAGGTTGGCCAGTGTCAAACTGTATGGATTTAGAACAGGAAACAGATTGAATGAAAATGTCTGACAATGTAGTGAGAACTAATGTCAAGCTTTTGCATGGATGTCCCCGTGACCAATTCTAGCCTTAAAACCCAAGATGAGATATTAATTTTCAAGATGCAGTTTGATCCATTTGTCATTTCAATGAGAAAATCTGAGAAATTCACAAAACTCATGCGCTTTAATGTTAATGGTGGAACCGTTGTAGCTCATCACATTGCTTCTAAAAAGCATATGCAGGATCTTTAAAAGAAAACAACACTGATATTTAGGTTAATTTTCATGAATTTGACAATTTGCACAAATATGCAATCTTATTACAATTCATTTGCAGTTTTTAAACCCAGTTATGGATTAGCCTACCTAATGGTTACCTTAATAGAATTTTGATCCTACGTACAGTTGGTTGAAATGCAGCCTTAACATTTAAGGGTCCAATTCTTATTACTTGGACAGAGAGCACTCACATTTATGTGAGAAATGGACCACTGGAATCATTCTTCCACCTACTATGGACCTTGACACCATGCTGACTTGACAAGTGGCCTTGGCTCACATTAACGACATCCCTGCAACCTAGTCAACTTGGGCTACAAGCAACAGTCAATTAACACATGCTTTCTGTAAAACAGCCAAAGCTGTAATGAAAAAAAGCCACAACCAATTATAGACTGCCAACTATAGGTGCCATTTTAAATAAGAAACTAGATAAAAATAATTTCTCAGATTCTCAAACCTCTGGAGTTTTAACTTTCATATTCAAATCCAATGAATATGAGAAGCAGAGCAAATACAGAGGTAAATAGAGTTCAAGGCTATGCTCCATCTCAATCACCCTTAAGGGAAACACGTTTGCTCTCTGGGACTGGGGCTGCTAGCTCTATTATGCCTTGTGTTTGGATGATCGTGTCTGCCAAATTACATTTTCAATATGTTAGCATTGCGGCTAGACCGCAGAAAAGAAATATGATGTGATTGTATGCGAATGAAGTAAGCAGATGGACATGTGCCAACTTTAATCTGCAGTAATCGCTTCATCGTGCTGTTCAGAGATGATCTCTCCATCCCTCAGAGCAGCATGAATGAATACACAATGTCTTTAAAAGGAAACAATAAGAAAACCGACTAAAGATCAGTGCATCAAGCCCTGAACACACAGACGCAGACAGATCATTGTTCTGTGCAGCCTCATTAAGCAATAAAGCATAAACATCTATCAAATCTACACTTACTTCTTCAAGCAACACAAAAGGAGCATCTGAAGATATCTTTCTCAGCCAAAGGGAGTCCAGACTTAATCGCCACACTCGTCATTTATCAAGACAGAAATCAATCGCAGAAACAAAATCAGTGCAAGTTGAGGGTTTGAAGCTGAAGTGGTGCTAAGACTCAAATAGATTTTCTGTATCTAATAAGGGGGATGCGTACAGGCCGAAGAGAAATCAATAAAATGTAATTATGGCCCGCTGGACATGGGAATGGCTGCAAACTGATCTGTCACCAAGGCCTTTAAGAGATGCATTATACAGAGGGCTAATTTTATAACCGCTGGAAAGAGTTTAGACAAGCGGGAGGACAGAAGTCTGTCGCCCGTAGCTGAGTGGACTATTAAACTTTATCTGTATTGATATGCAATCTAAACCCATGAAATACATACATGCTATGACCAGTTACATAATACCCTGCCGATAAACATACATATTGCAAATAGGCACAGTATACTCTACATCAATGTTGCATATTGAATTGAATATAAAGCAAAATAACAGTGAATTTCCTCTGCAATAATAATGTAGAGGTTTTCCTTTTTTAGCTTTTCAACTTTTTATCTGATGAGAAAAAAATGTGCACAAACTACGATAAATACTCACGTAGCAAGTTTATACAGTGCAATGGCAATGCGTTTTTTTTTTTGTCTGAACTGGGACACGATGGGGCGGCATCAATGGACCAACCGACAGACCGATTTCTTTACACAAACTCTGTCATCAAATGTGTTCGGTATTATCACTTTCCAGAATTATCTTGAATCAGAAGTTCACTTTGGGTATGTCAAGGCAGACTTTCACAGCAAACTGAGTTACCAATTGTGTTCTTGGTGACTGGTCATTACTAATGTAGTTTTTAGTCCAAGCTGTTGACGTGATCATTCCCACAAGGTGGCTTGGTTCCAAAAATGTTCTAAATCTTGCTACCATTAAAATCTAAGGGCTAATCATTTTTGGTTTGAAGGGAAAATCACTAGGGGATCAAATACTTTTTTGCTTCAGTGTTCAATTTATATTATTTTAAAGGTGTTTTTTTAATCACACAATTTAAATTGAACAACATGTCACCATGTCTTTCACGCTTGATTAAATAATATATCAAAAGAAAATTTAACAGCTCTGAACAAATTAATTCACGTTTTGTTTCATTACCCCGGAGTAATGCAAATCTGTACTTCCACCAGATATATCATTTGAAAGTACGCAATGAAATAAGGCTGTCAGCTCAGGCAGCCAAGCAAGCGCCCAAAGACATAAAAGCGAAATTGCATTGCATAGTGCACAAAGAGGAGAAAAGCAAGTCATGCAGCGAATAACGCAATCAGCTGGCAGGAGCGGTCAGATATGAGATCAGCCATCATATAGATGCAAGAAATATCAGAAAAGAAACAATCCCTAGCATCTAAGGCTATTGAATGGCAAATATGCTAAATAATACAAAGAATATTGTGCTTGGTAGGCTCAAAAACTGTTTTATGAGAAGACAGTCACATGATGTGTCATTCAGAGGTCAAAATGTACTGTCCTTGACAACATAGGGATTTCCTTCCCACCCCCACATTACCAATAATGGTAAACGGCTTGAAACACAAGTGATAGCATTCAGCTGGTCTTTAGGGTTGTAGTCTCCCACAGGAAATGCTCTTCTTGACTTGTAAGGGCAAGTTGTCTTATGGGATCTCCAATGACATCTTCACTGCTTTTAGCACTCGTGACCAGAGATCTGTTGCTAATCTCAGTTACCTCCACTCGTCACCACTAGAAACTTGTCAGCATGACATAGCATGACTACTATTGAGGCAGTGGAAACTGGAAAGAGCAAAAAAAGCACAAAACAACTCATTGATTTTCTAATTAGGTTAATATTTAAAGCTTCACAAACAGCTTATCAGCAGAAAATGTTAAAACGCTGATTAGCATCCCTCATGAATATTCATTCCGTATTTAATTAAACTGAACAGGTTGCATCACTCTCTATTTCACTCATGGAATATCCAACCTGAGCTGGATACAACATGGCAACCACATGAAAACATCACACAGTGTAGGTTTACTACATTTATACATTTTTTCCTTTTTTAACATTTACTTTTAAATGCATCAGCATTAGCAATCTCCTGTAGAGGAGTGTGCACTATACTTATACAGGTTCACACTCACATTCAATGTGTGGAAAGCATTTGGAGAGCATCCAAACTCCAAAGTGAATGTGTTTTAAAAGAATTCTTCACATGGAACCAGTAGAGCCAACAAGCTGGTTTTTACCAGCAAATAATTATCATTATAGGACCTTCAATAGTTTGGAAGATAGTGTTTTTATATATGGATGACAAAGAAACCAGAAGCAACATTTTTTCTAGAGGGTGAGAAATTCAGATCTGTGTTCAAAAAAAGCTATACTGAGAGCACTTCAAAGCAACCTTCCCCTTTCCTTCCAGTTTGAGCCTCCAAACATTTCATAAGCAACTTAAGTTACAGTCTATGGTTTGTAGTAGAAAAAAAAATAGAATCCAATTGTTTTGAAACCGAACAGGAAGTCACATCTCAACTCAAGCTCTGCCCCTTTTTGCTATGCTGATCCTGCTGATCTCCCCTTTTCCCCTCCCCTGATCTTTTGTTTTCAATGCAGCATGTGTTTTTGTACAATGCAGCCGTGTTTTCTGTTAAATCTTCTAAATGAAGACAGCTTTCAGAGTCTTCTGTAATGGGTTATGGATTATTATTGAATAATTGAATAGGTTGTCCGTGTTTTTTGTTAAATCTTCCTAAACCTTGCGTCCAGAGTCTTCTGTAACGGGTTATTATTGAATAAGTTGTAACAATTGAATTCTGAAGGGAAAAAGCTTCCAATGTCATCTTAAGGTATTGTGACTTCTGTCACATGAATTCTAGTTTTCCTTGTTTATATTTAGCAAAAATTGGTTGCTGCATAATAATTTTCTGTAGTCATACAGGACCTCTCATGCATATATTGGTCACTGCAAATATATAATTAAAGTTAAAAGTTGCTTTTTATACTTTTTAAGAACATGGATTCCCTGCTGAGTAATTACATCGTCACATAATGACAACAAGGGAGTGCGACACTAGCTGAGATGCAGTCATTTAATTCAAACCATCTTTAATATTTTACTTTTAACAACTGTTCAGTAAATAAATGAATGATCGACTTGTGAACCAATTGTTTAAAATGCGCCATACATTTTGACATATACAGATGGATTTATACACACAAAAAAGTTTGAGAACACTAAAATGTGATTTCTTTTATAAGTTTGCATTGAACACATGTCTAGAAAAAGTTAGTTCAGAGACACTCAGAAACTATATTAGCCAAGGATAACATATATAATAACCACTATACTGCCTGACCTCGAATCCTGATTTGAAGAAAGAGAGGATAACGTTGATCAGACTGGTTTCCACACTGCTACACTGCTGGATAGAATTCTGCACGTATTCAATGGTGCAAATAAAAGAGTCTATGTTTGGGCTGCTGCTACCTTGACAGATCAGTGAAGGGTGCAAGAAGAAATCGCAATCACATCTTTGCCCACATCTTTAGATCAAGAAAATCAACCCCATATTTTATCAGTAAACGGTAACCATATAAAAAGTAAAAATACAGTTCAAAGAAGTGTTTAATTGCTTTTCAATTTGTGGGTTGTCCACATCCTATTTTACGGAGAACCATTGGGTGTACAACACAATGCAAATCAACATTGTGCATGGAACGATACAGCAAACCAAAAACGTGCTGCGCGGTTCGAGTTGATTTGAATTGTGTTTTAATTTGCAGTATTGTTGTACACTAATGGTCCATTGATCCCCATGGTGGTCCATTAGTGCACAACTCAAAAGCAAATTCACTTTGCCCACACAAAGCTATTGCAAATAGAAACAACTGCAATTGTTTATTCATTTGCAGGAGCTTTGTGCACTCAAAGTTGATTAGCATTGCGTTGTGCATTAATCAGTTTATGTACAGATCTTCTTATGTTTTTTTTATTGCTGCAAAATCATTTAACATTTTGGTTAGTGAATAAAAAAAATTCCATTGTTGAGACATCCACATGTAATGTGTTTTACCGACAATGTGATCAGAGTCAGATATGCGCAGGCATGATTGTGGGAGCCAAGAGATCTTGCTCTGCTCAGACTTGGAAGGTCCAAATAAACATTATTAAAAAATGATGAGGATAGGGGCAAGAGTCACTGGCTTTAATATAAGGAACTGAAACTGGTCACTGTTTCAGCAGAGTGCATTAGCCTTTAACCCCTCCAACCAACAGAGGGGTAACAGCTTCTGGTGGAGCCGTGAAAAGAAAAGGTCTAAATCTGAAAACTCAATACTGCAACCTTTAGCAACGACACAACAGATCCACAGAGACTGCAGTTTAATAACGAGTGAAATTCTGACCTAAAATCTAATAATAATAAAAAAAAAACAAAAAAACAAGTAAACAAAGACAGACAAAATACTAAATGTACGTCAATATTTTCCAAACTAAATATTTAGTGCTGTTCGAAGCAAATCTGCTGATCAGACTGGAATCAAATTGTGAAATAAAAACGTCACGTCGCTGCTGTTATATCACGAGTGCTCAGGAACAGACCAAACAGCAAATTCATTGAAATGAATGTTCAGTGCACGGATGCACGGATCTTTTTGGTTCTACATCACAGAACCCTCCAGCATTCCATTCTCTATTGACATCAGTAGTGTCTTCGCCTTTTTGCAAACCCATAAACACTTTCAAGAGCTCAGGAGAGGTAAAGGAGAAGTCCCGGAACTCATCCTGACTGCTGGACATGATGGTATCCTCATTAGTGGGAGTAAAAGTAGGTTCCTCGTGGGTAAAATCTGGATCAAAGTTATTCACATCTTCCGGGGTTTTCTGTGGATTTAATTTCAATGTTCAAATCTGTGCTTGATTTTTAAGAAACTATGTGCTGATTCCCATATAATACATTTAATACTCACAATTCTGGGCTTGAAAGGGGGTTCAAGCTCTCGCCGGTTGAGTTTATCCCAGTCAATGCTGGAAAAAAATGCATGACTGGTCACAGAGTTTTCTCCACCCTCAGCAGCCACACAACCAAGACGCCGAGATGGGTTCTTTATTAGAAACTACAGAAAGGAATGACAAGAAGAAAGAAGTCAAAGTTACACAAACCTGTCAGTTTACCCAATTTTTCTGAGTATTAGATTTACACTTAAATTGTAGAAACTGCAATAATTATAACTTTACTGCCTTTAAAACATAACCTAGACACACAGTGTTGAGTAGCTCCAAAAAAAAGCCCAGCTTGTTTTGGTTTTTAAAGTAAATTATTTAATTGGACACTACATTTGGCTGCCACCAGAGAAAAATAATTTAAAGTTAATGTTATGCTTAGACAACTTCGGAAGTGATACTATTGTGTTTTATGTGATACTAGTCAGGTCAAGTCAAATGTTTAAATGTCAAAATGTGTTTTCAAAGCTTCACAAAAGGATGAACCAAATAGTGATGAACTCAGACTAGTATAGTATGAGAATGTTTTGTGGGACAGAATGAATATAAGTTGTTTGACCATAGTTTAACAGTATTTAAATTACATTTAAGGGTTTAATAATAACTGTGTTTTTGACCAAGGTTGCTATATCTTTTCAGACTGGTAGCACTAAAGGAATTCTGGAAAATCGCTGAGAATGCTATAAATGTTCCATTGACTTAACATGGGGTCAAAGGTTGTAAAGCTGTAACTCAAGCTGAGAACCTCATAGAATCAGTCGGTGCAAGAACATACCAACAACTGTGCAAAAATATTTGAACCTCAGGATCTAGAATGGGTTAAACATTTATCACTGACTTATTGTTTTGAAAAATAATTGGAAACGACAATGAAAATGTCAAGATGAAACATCGCAGAAAAATGTGGGTTTATAACAGTAACAAATGTAAACAAAAAATGATGACATCATTGACAGCTCAACCAAACTGTTTACCCAAGCAACCACATTTTCTGAACTCTATCCCAGCTTTGGTAAATGATAGACATGTGGATTGGTTTATATTACTACTATTGGAATGGAGAACTTTGTATGATGTCACTGACTCCAACATAGCAACCAAAAGTTCTACCTTGGTAACCATTCCGTTTGGCTAATAAAACTACTTTTAAATGGCACTTTTACACACCAAAACAAAGTTTCTGCACCAACTTTTGCCATTTAGATATTCTTTTTGATTGGTATCCCAGACTAACATTCTATATTTTATTTTCTGTCTTGAAAATATTAAAATTATTACTCTTAAAAATAACAACTGACTTCCTGGACCTGTAACCATCATCAACATGCATTTTATAAACCACCATTGACAGCAGCTTGAGCTGAAAATCTTATTTACGGTTCTGTTGAAGATAAAAGCCACCTTTGTGTCAAATTGACTAGAGGTATTGGATGATGTGAATCCCATCAAAGCTCTATCGTAAGATTAAACCTACAGGCTACATCAGTAATCAGCTCAACCCCCACGAGGATATGTATTACAACACACGAGCGCTTCAGGATGGCTCTGCCTAGCGTATCAATGTGTATTGTCTAACCAAATCAGATGGAATCAAATCAAATCAACTCCCGATCTACTCCTACAGCCTCAGAAGCACAAAAACACTAAACAGACTAAAATGGACACACTTTCAGAAAGAAGAACTTTTTTTAAACTTTCAACTCTTCAAGCGTGCTGATGAGGAAATATAATCTAACAAAGGGTCAGCTAATAGGTGCTTGCAATCCTTAGGTTTCCAATCAAGGATCTCCTTCGACAACATTAAATAATTATTAAATTAACAACATTTCATCTAGCTTATTACATCTATATTTTAAGGGTGTAAAAGGCTGTGGCTTTAATTCTCCAGACAGATGAGAACTGGATTTCCTAAATACAGTCAACCTTCATAACCTGTGTTTGTTTGTTTGTTTGCGGAGTTATGCTGTCTGAATACTGGATTCTGATTAGCTGGAAGTTGCTGATTAATTTTGTAAAACTGCTCCGGTTCCTCCAGTTCGGTTTGTTCACTTATAATATCAATCTGCCGTTATCGGTAACCATAGTAACTCATGGCTTCAATTCAGAAGGCATAGAGTGAACTTTTTTTTATGTAAAAGGACACAAAACGTTATCAGCTGCACGGGTCACTTCACGTTGGAATATGAAGAGTTCCATAGTGATTGAGCCTTTTCCTGCACAAATATGAACCATTTACAGACCATCTGCAAACTGCAAAACACTTCAAAGGCATAAACGATATATGATGCATGTTTGAGGCATGTGTGGGATTGAAATGTGAAAGCAGCTTGAACAGTCTCTTAAACTTTGCAAGGCAAGTATACTTTTAAGGGCGCTTTCACACCTCTTGTTCGTATAATTTGGTCTGAACCAAGAGAAACAACTCATACATTACTGCAATCGTCTATAGATTTAGTTCTCATTTTAGTTCTCCCTTTGCACTTTTACTATATCATTTGTGTTAATCGATTTTGATGCACGTTGCAAATAATGCTCAGATTACAAACAACTCCAAGTTTGACTGGGAGATGCCATGACAACCACTTCATTGTAAACAGATGCACACGATCCCATAATCTCATTTTTTTGCCGTCTTCATTCATTTTAAGTTTGAAGCCTTTATTAGATAGTTCGAACATGTTCTCATCACAATCGGACAGCTCTGGAGATCATTTGGATCTGGCCCGAGACCACCTCTTCAAGCAGGTCTGTGACTACTTTTTTAGTCTGCTTTTGGTGCTGTCTACACTTCGGTGTAGACTTCACTTTTCTCACCTGCCCAAACAAATTGAACTAAAAGGGAAAGAGAACTCTAGTTCATTTTAAACAAACTAAACATGTCAGTTGTGAAAGCACCCTAAAATTAAGTGTGTCATGTCAAAAGTCTCTGATAAAGTTAAAAACCTTAAGCCCCAAAGCGATTATTGTCTAAAAATTCTTACGTCAATACTTTCACCATTTTAGTCATGTATTGCTGCCCAGATATTATTATAACTTTATTATGTTAACATTGGCCAATGGTTATGGCATAACCGGGATAATAAGCTTTGTGACCCATGGTTCTTTGGCCTCCATCTAGTGTGCATAAAATAATAGAAACCATGGCTGAAAGTTTATATTATTGATATTATCTTTTACTATCTTTAGTTTTATCTTTAACACCATCCTCTAATGAGGCATAAAATCATGCATTTATTCACACTGATCCAAATTTTTTTATCCAAAGTTTTGTGCGAGAACCGCCTTGATCGAAAACCATTGGGAGCTCACAAATATGACTGAAGGAGTGGCACCAACGAAAAAGAGTTTCTCACGGCCATATTGAATTTGTTTTTCACAAGGACAATGACTAATGAAAGCTGGATCTTTTGATGGCAAGATTAGTATCTAAAAGAGCCACTCTGTGCCACTCATCCCACATTTTCATAGCGACTTTTCACAGGAAAAAAAATAATGTGCCATAAATCTTCTCTTTTCTCCACATCCAGTATAAAACGCTCGACGTCCATGATATTTTCTATGTGTTCCTTGATTTTTTTTTCTTTGTCTTCATCTTCTTTCCTGTTTCTTCATGTGGCGCAGAGTATATCTGTTGAACCACAAATGCCATCTTCAGGCAGGGAGCATCATTGCAACATTACTTTCCTCAACCCAGATGAAGTGCATCCTGCTGAGAAGCCATCCGAAGATTTGTGCGAATCTCAATTTTGATTGGTGTGTAGAGAACCACAACACTTAGGCATATTTACTTTATCTCATAACATATATTTTAAATATGGAGCTATCGTTGTACTCTCGTGAATCTCTGCACCCATGGAAAACAAAATTTATAATTTTTGTAATATTTTACTTTTTTTTTCACCTAAGAAGCGTTCTGAACACGTCCTGAAGATGTCACACAATGCTGAAAATTCTGTCATTTAAAAGCAACTAGACAATGCTGGTAAACATAGATGAAAGGCATCTAAGACGGTCATTTTCATTCAAAATTACCTGACGCTATCTATATTTATGGCATGCTATCAGATGTTCTTAAACTTATAATGTTATTTTGGTGCCAAAACTGGGTGCTATTGAAACATTTAACCACTGAAATTGATTAGGATTTTTCACGGATCTTTAATGTTACAATAATCTGCTGCATGTTTATACAACTGGTTGGTTGTATTTACTCTAAACTCTCTTCTAAACACGGCGGGTGTTCATAATGAGTACAGTTCTACAACAAACACTTTTTTTGTGTACCGTGCATCAAAATACTGCCTAGCAGTGCAACCAGGTTTAGCTCTGCCCATTCCAAAATTAGAAAGCTTCTGAGCCGCTCTATTGATCTATTGTTTCTAGGTCAATGTCATTCTGGATGACCATGGTTTAAATATTTTTAAAAGCTAGCCAATATACTGACACAAAACAGAGAAAGTTCCAGATTCCACAGCGGTTGTATTGAACCTTTCAATAATTTCACATAGCCCGGAGGGGGAGAATAATCATCCCACCATTCTTATTCTTCCATGATGCTTCACAGGGAGAGCAAACACTCCAGAAGGATAGTAGGGGGCTGTGCGTGTGTGTACTTCTGATCTGAAGCTCTTTATTTATAGCTCCAGTCATGTGAGAGCAGAGGATTGTGGATCGAGGCTAAATATAGTTATGTAAGAGATGGGCAGCAAATGAGGGGGATAAAAAGAGGTTGAATGGAATGTATTCGATGTTTACTACTGCATGAAATGTTTAATTCATATAATATTCCACCGCGAATCAAGACAAGAAAGCAGATACTGCTCTTTTCCTTCTGTCTCAGGGGGGATTTGCCCTGTAAGTGACCAGTGCACGGAGCTTACCCCTTTCAGGATATCCACAGCATTTGTGCTGAGCCACGAAGCGTAGATGATCTCTTCACTCAGGATGGACTCAAACAGATCATCCTCATTCTCAGCCTCAAAGGGGGCGTGGCCAGAGAGCATCTCATAGAGCAGAACACCCAGGGCCCACCAATCAACTGACGGCCCGTACAGCATCTCTTGAAGGATCTACAGGAGCACATGAATTTATGACCATCATTACCCACAAGGAAACCCTAGCTTCTGTGGCTCCCTCTTACCTCGAGCTCACAGCTATAGATTATCTCTTCACAAAAATAGACATAAATCAAAGCATCCGTTTGTGTTAATACACATTTGGTAATTATAAATCTAATAAAACATAGTTTTATAAAATCTATGTCAGTGTTTCGCCTACATTTTTAAGTGTTGGGGAGGGGGTGCAGGGAGAGCAGGGGTGATGGTGGCGATGACTTCATTGCCTACTTTGCAGACAGACCACACAATGTGCATGAAATACATTTTTCCTCCAGAAGTATTGCACATTTTATGTCATAATTCTAACAAAAACGCAGTATTTAAGCAACAAAACATATAGTGTTAAATAAAAATATGCTAAATGATCATTTAAATTGTATTAAGTAAATAACTTCAATTTAGGGTCTATGATCTTAATCTAGGCATGTCTTCAGATTCTTTTTGTTTTCAGTTTATTAATTAATAAACCATTTTCAGTTTATTAATTTAACTTTTCTTGGGGACTGCCAGTCTTAAATGGGGTAAAGGGCACCCCTCCTATTGAATGGTAGGAGAAACACTGTATATTACACATTTCCTATCATAACATTGAAGCATGGAACATTTGAAACAGAGAATGTTGATATTTTTAACAAATGAAATGAAATTCATACGATCCATTTTGACACCTCTTGCATTTGTGTATTCATCTTCAATAAAAATTCAATATAGGCTCATAAGGTTACACCTTTTCTGCTTCAGCTCCATGCAAACTTTGTGAAGGTTCAGAACTAAGTCTGGGACCAGTCTCTATGAAAGCAATTGGTAAAACAATACACTGAAAATCTGCCATGCCCACAAAGTCTCTGTGAGCAAGAAAGCACATATAAAGGCCTGTCTTCATTTTGCGCATCTGAACGATTTAGAGGAGAATCGGGCTTTGGTGCACAAGGAATACAGTGTAGGAACTCAGTACTGATAAACATGGTGATGGAAACATTATGTTTTGGTTCTTGTTTTTTTTTTTTTTTTACAGTGGGCAGAACAACTCCACCAGGGGTAATGGATAGGATCATGTAATTTAGTCACCAATCCAATGTATGTGCATTTTTTAGGGACTTGGAATGGCTGAACCAGCATGTATACTGAGAACTCCCTCTTTAAAAGGTGTGTTACCCAGGACCTGGATGATAAATTCCCTTGTATGTGGTCTATTCACATTTAAGAATGGATGAAATTTGAGAACTGGAAATGGTCAATCTCTGTGCAATTTGATAACAGAGCATGAGATATCTTCCAATGATCAGGTCACAGCCCTCTCAGATTGACCGAGCAGAGAAACAAAGAAAAAAAAAACTGTTTTAAAAAACAATGTTTTTAATGTAAAAATAGCTATCAGTTTACATAAATTAACAGAACACGTTAAAATTTATACAAGACTTTGATTACATTTTTGGAGCTTTTAAACTGACTTTTGCCTGTCATAATAAGAATAAAAAAAATGCATAAGAGTTTGGCTGGAAAATACAACAGATCAGAGCAGGATCCCAATTTGGAAACTGGTTCCTCATTTCAACACAGTGTGAAACAGTGCCTCACACCTCTGATTGCTCGAGAAGACTGTGAATCATCGTTAGCAGAACTGCAGAATAGGAGTGTATTCGTAAGTGTTTGATTCACCTCTGGTGCAATGTAGTCCGGTGTTCCACAGAAGGTTCCGGTGACAACCCCTTCAAACATCCCCTCTTTACACATGCCAAAATCAGCCAGTTTACAGTGACCGTCTTTATCCAGGAGAACATTATCCAGCTTCAAATCCCTGGAGTCACACACAAACACAATGAACAAAAGAGATCCGTAACGCCTTAGATACGGGGGAAACTACTGCAAGCTAAAGATTCTTGTTGTAATCTTTCTAAAAGGTAAAGCAAAAACCGCTTGACCCTTGATATTTTGCCAGTTTGTCCATTTTAAAATTGAGCTCATATTATGCTTTTCATTTCAGTGCTGGTGTAGTATTAAAGCTTTAGGTGATCAAAGATTAGTAAACATGGAAACGCTGAGGTAGGTTGCACTCGCATTATGTTAATAAACCTCGGAGGACACTACAGATGTAGTAGCAATTAAAAAGTGGAAGCAAAACACTTCAAACGAGCCATGGACACTTCAGACATGAAATTAAATTTCAATGATCACTTCCTGTTTTTTGAGATATGGAAAACAGCAAGGTTGCATCAACATTCATTGGAAATGTCAAAATTACATTTATTTTGTAATAATTAATTAATGAAAATTGTGTATTTTTCATTCATTTCTAACCTGTATACGATTCCCTTGCTGTGGAGGAATATAAGAGCAGATGTTATCTCCGCTGTGTAAAATCTGGCTCTATTCTCCTCAAACTTTCTGGATTTCTGAATATGAAACATCAGATCTCCTCCATTCACAAACTCCATGACAAAAAACAAACGTTCCTGTGAAAGGAGAAAGAAATTGCAGATAATATCTCTGTTTTAGAAGTACACTATGTAATATTTCCATATTAGATGCACATTTTCAAAACAAAAATAAACCATTGTTACAGTACCGCAAGGAACTACTGGAAATAGAGAGGCTACGCAATTAAATCATACACCACATGACTATAATGGCTAGCTGAAAAGACTAAAAGTAGCATTTGGGTGGTCTCTCTCTTTCTCTTTTATCAACCAAAGATCACACACTGTAATGGTTGTAAACCATTCAAACTGAATATAGCATATAACGGTGTTTCTTATGCAAGTCCAGGTAAGGGTTTGCGTAAGTGAAGTATGCAGTTGTTTTAATATCCAAAGGCCACAGGACGAAATACACAAAGGACCTCATGCTAATTTATGAGAATGTAACATCTAAGGATGGACAGGCAACCTGCCCAGTCTTTACTAGAGGTGTACTGATATTTTGTGGGATGATATTATCCGTCCCACGAAAAAAAGCCACGATATGCATCGTCATTAGGTGGCGATATGTCCACGATTTGATGACAGTTGTTTAATCTCACAAGATGAGCTGTCAGAAGTCAGGTGTACTTTCAGCGGTGTTACAAAAATATCTAGAAACTAAAGTTAAAATGTAACTGAATATTAACAATGTGAGTTCAACTTGAATTCACAATGAAATACAGGATGCTCCAAGTCTGACTTCTGGCAGCACTGTTTTTTTTTTTTTACATAGTTCTAATACAACAGACATATTTCTAATTCAACCTTTCAGAAATTAAACTTTGTAAATGTTTTAAAAAAATTTGTTATTTGAAATAGTTTTTTTTTTTTTTTAATATTGTGATACATATAATGTTAACCCTGTATTGAGGAACATATCAAATTGTGTGGTCAGTGCATCGTTAGACCCCTAGGTTTTACCTCTGCCTTTATCCAAATGATTGAAATATTTCAGCAGAGCCTAGAAAACATACTTTCTTAACAAAAGAGCCTTCAGAATCATTCAAAGAACTGAGTTTAATTAATCTGGATTCAAATATTGATATAAATCAAGTATTCCGGTCTTTATTATTAAGAAATCTTAAATACGTTTTGAATTAAAATGCCACCAGGTACCATGGCTGCTGACATCAGGTCAGTAGCTGCCAATCGCTGGACGTGGAGCACTTGATGAACATCGGCAAAAGCAAACTCTTACATAAACACAAAGGTATTCTCGCTTGTAAACCGCTCAAGCCAATGAAACAATCACAAAAACGCATATTACCGCATTAGGCCCTGACCACACAATTGTGGCCACTCCAATCTTTTTTATTGGAGATTTTCACTCTTGGTTTCGTTAATCATCCACAAGGAAATGAAAAACCAGTTCAGTGTAACTGGATAATTCTGAAATCACAGAGCAAAGTGAAGTGTGGCATATTCAGCACTGCTCTGTAGCTTTTTTTGAAAGACTCTGACTGAGCAAAATGGCTTTGTTCTGCCACTAATTGGAATAAAAAGACAAATTTGTGGGGGGTTTGATTTTTAATTAGTTTCAGAAATTAGTTTTTTTGCAGCAGTCATTTTTTGTACTAAATACCTAGTCTCTCTGGTCACCCTGTAAGCATGTGTGGTGGTGTTAAAGGGACAAATATATTTCAATGAGGGGGCTGCGATTAAAGCCGTTTTTAGTATCTTCGTTGACAAATTAGTTGATAATAAATGCTGAACACTGTGATTAATTTAAAAATTGTCATTTGAGGGCCTTTAAAGTAAAGCAAGTGTTGCTGTGTAATAGAAGGTTCTGAGATTCAGTTTTCCCACCCCCAACACATCTCTTACTGTCGATTGGCTACAACAGTGATCTAACTTCATTTTCTTTCAAATTGCAGCAATCCATTTGCTTCTCTTTTCTTTGTATTTCACCAGTCTGTAGAATAGCATCCCTGAGGTCTTTGAAAAATTCAGTTTTCTGCCATTTTCAGTGTTTACACAAGTCAAACCCACATTTCCTGCTAAAGCTCAATTAATCTTTTTGCCACCCTGTCTGTTAACTTCTAGGTATCATGGCATCAAAGTTAGAGACATCTCCAAAGTTTATGTTCAGGAGAAAATTATAATTATTTAAGACTTATTATTTCACATGGTGAAGGGAAAATTAACTGACAACTTTGTTAGTCTAAACTCATTTTTACTGCAAGTATTACTGGTGTGTATGAAATAAACTGAATATTCCTGCCGTTTATGCTTTGTCTAGACTCTTGGACTAACTCCGTTGTGTTTTCACACAGGATGCCATTTTTCACATATACCTCTGCATGGGTCATACTTGGTATGTTGGTGGTTTTGATGTTCAAACTAGTGTGATGTTAGAGTGAGTGGGTCATCTCCAAATGAAGCAAAGTGCACCCGATAAGCACCAACAAATGGCACAACACATCCACTAATGAGAAAATCCATCACATTAATAAACCCAAACACACAAATTTGCCTCACAACAGTCCCACACACTACACAATCTGAGGAAAAAATTGATTTTTACCTCAGTACTGAGCTTGATCTGACGTAGCATTGGCCCTGGGGTCATGAGCGGGCTTTGCATGAGGCTCACGTGTGGAGCTTTGCGAGATTGATTGTGTGTGTCAGGACTGTGAAGGCACAGAGACAAGCTGCCCCATAAATTCCTTTCCTCATTACAAACACACCACAAACACAGCAGCGAGACCTTGAGGATCTTCCTATAGACCCCCATTCATGTGGATCTGATCTGCAGTAAAAAATCCTGAGCAGGCATCATGGGAGATCCGCTCCACTGACCTGAACATGACATCCAAGCCTGTAAATCCTTTCACAATCAGAGTGCGTGCCGGTGAGTGTTTGTTAAATTGTGACGTAAATCAATTCGATACAGTACTCCTTCAAATACTAGAGTGCTTGTAAGTCTGAATAATTGTAAAAGCTTAAAACTGTTAAAGGATTCAGGATTGACCTCTGACCTGAACCATTCAACAGGCTTCCAAGCAACACGCAAGCAGATTATAGTGGACTTTTGACTTCCTGTAAAATGCAGAGGGGAATTACTCATACAGAAAATACAGAGTAGATTAGAAATCAGATTGAAACACAATGATTCAGCAAGCCATGCTCAGCTCACTACTGACCCCTCCTGACCAATTCAGTCAAACAACAGATCTGAGTCTGAATCGCACTTCTTAGGGCAAGAAACCTTGTCACGAGGTTATTATTTCAACCACTTTGCAGCAAGATTGCTACCAATAAATTAAACAGATTTAAAGTATTATAAAGATGTATATAAGTATTCTAGTTGACATCAGTGACTTCTTTCTTTCCTTCTTTGAAGGCCTTAATGGCAACAAGGCCATTTCAAGGTTCACTCAATAGTGTTTTTAAAGAGCCCACAATGTAATATATTATTTAAATAAGAACTTTACCAGTATTCAAGGGTCATCGTGAATTTCTTGCTCCATCACCTACACCAGTTTCTGACCTCACAAAGAGTAGTGTATAAGTATACAATTAAATAACAACTCGCTGCCTAAGCGAAGAAATCTGAAAGTTATAAAAAGAGGTTTGAGAAACTCATCATTTGAGGATGACTACAAGTTTTGTGATCTCCTTTGATCACTGAATCTAGACCTAGTAACTGGAAATGTGAATACATTTGATAAAAACAATAAATGCCCATTTCCAAATGTCTTGTCCCATTAATTTAGGCAAGAACCAATGGTTTGTTGGAAAATAATCTGAACTCTAATACTTATCATAAAAATAATTTTATGTGTGATAGCTTTGTTTTTAAATGCATAAAAAAACTTATAAACTGCCATATAATTTCTTTTAAGCTATAATCACTCAGCTGTTAATCAGTGTGACCATATAATCTTTTTATAATGGTGTCTATGGGAGAACACAGATAAGATAATCTGGTGCTCATGGTGCAGATGTTAATGCTCAATTCCATTTTTTTTCTTCAGATTTTATTTACAGCTTGTAAAAACCAACATATTGTTATGTTGTCGTCTTTTGTATTGAACAAATAATTTCAAACCCAACTCCTCCTAGACCATTCAGGCTACAGCCAACAAACTTTGCCAAACTGGTATCATCAAAGGAATCCTGGGAAAGTGCAGAGAAATTTCCATAACATGGGGTCAAACTTTTGAAATCCTCAAACTGAAAACTTCAAAGAAACTTCAAGCTGATCACAGGAAGTAACATGTCTGTGCAAGAACTTGCCAATCACAGTGCAAAAGTATTCGAAACCAATGTTCAACAAAGGCAACAAGATATCTATAAGAAAAAAAAATATGGTTTGTTTGCTAATCATAGTAGCAACTGACTGTTCCCTAGCAACCAAATTGTTTACCCTAACAACCAAAATCTCTGAAACCAACTCAGCTTTGGTACATAATAGAGAAATGGGGGTTGGTTTATGTTACTCATACTGACAGTGGCCATTATATTGTCAATGACCCCTCCTTAACAACCAAGTCATTTACCATAACAACCAATTTCACCGGTTTCTTTCCCAGCTTTAGAACATCTTAAAGAACTGGGTTTGGATTATGTTCTCATTGTGACATTTACAACATTGTAATGGCACTTACAGGCCAACATCAACGTTTGAGTGAAAACTTTAGGAATCTAGTTCACATTCATGATAATATCAGGTTCTGTCTGAACGTATAAAGAGGAGACGAAATGTGCTCTGTTTACAGACGTAAATGTTGACGTGAATGCTCTGGCTTTGTCACTTTGTTGAAGATAATGTGTGATCCGAGACAACTTTATTATTATCCAATAATATTAAAAAAAAGAAGACTGTGATGAAATAGATAAACTGAATATTTTTGGAATAATTTGTGTACTTTTATTTTAATGCACTGTATGCACTTGTATGGCAATTTCTTAATCATTTATTTTCAATTCAATTCCACCCCTTTGTAATAAAAATCTTAGGTTTTCTAAAAATGTAAGGATGGAATGATTATAAGAAGGGAAGGAAAATACAGTAGGCCTTATTTACACTGCAGACCTTTAGCTCAGTTCTGATTTGATGCCTGTATCCAAATATTTTTCAACTTCTGTTTACATGTTCTTTCAAAAGAAGCATGTACACAATATGTTTACGTAAATAACCACATCATTTTGAGTCAGAGAAGGAGAGAAGGGGCATTTTCCACCATATTCCATGTTCAACCATTTGATGTATGGCTGTCATGCATCCACATGCACTTCCTAGGTGACAGCATAACACAGCTGCAACAATTGTAGTAAATTATTTTAGTTTACGGACAAGGAGTTTGAGATCGATCAGAAAATCTGAGTAAATTCGTAGCACATCTGATTTATTTGCACATAATGAAGCCTGATTCTGATTTCTGATTGTGTTTTTTTCTGTTTACACATATTTGACTGGCAGTGTAAATGGTGACCTAAATCAACACCAACTGGATGTCATCCCACCATGGATTTATGCTTGTGTTTATGTCTTACAGGTGTTTGGAAGCAGCAGTAGAGCTGAGTGAGGTATGGATGGGTGGAAGCGAGGGATAACACTCGTTTTTCTGTCATGGTACACTCCACATCATCATCCTGCAGAATGATGTCTTTCTTCAAGACCTTCACAGCAAACACTTGATCTGACCCGTTCAATCGGACCAGCATCACCTATTTATAGACGCAAAGATGTGGTAAATATTAGATTTGATTAGGAATTTTATTACTGCCTGTTACTAAATATATGTTTTCAAATTAAAAGCTTGATTAAGATTAACACTGATGCTGTAAATGGAACACATGGAAAGGCGAATAAATCAGAACACGGACCTTGCCAAAGCTGCCTTTGCCCAACACCTGCAAGAGCGTGAAGTCTGAGATTCCCAGCTTCCGGCTTTGCTCCTTTTTAGATTTCCCTCGATCTCTCTTCAAGCTCATCATCCTGGACTGAGCTTCCAAACCAGCAACTCCCTGATTGGAAAGAGTGGAGAAATCCACTATTTTTATATGTTAAGTGCAACACCATTTGGGTCAGCTTTACGATCAGGCCGGATTAGAGCTCTTGCTCCATTAATGGGAATTGAAAGTTCAGTGAGGGATCGACTGACAATTTGCAGATGAAGTGTCCAAAGAGGCGTGTAAAGCAGAGCAGATTAGTACAGAAATAAACCAGAGCAACCAAATCTGTAATCTAGCAAAAAAAAAAGAACTAAAAAAATAAATAAATAAAAAATGTGTTGATCTTTAGCTTTATATATTTAAATATTGCCACAAATATCTGTGACTACACAGCTGCAAACAAAAAAAAATAGCATTTCATTACTGTTGGTGTTACATTCAGTGTCTGAAATCCCCATTCCAAGTTCACTTTTATTCCACAATATTTAAACAAATGCACAGGAATCATTTACTGTTACCATTGAATTGCGTTTGGTCATCCCTCCCGGCTGAAGGCCCATTTCTGCCAATTTATTAGCCAGTTCAACATTGTTGACTCCACAGTTTGGGGCTACATTTCCTTTACATCGGATGTGGACATTCATTTTGCAAACTGCAGATATAAAAGCAGAACAATGAGGAGCAGGCATGCTTGATGTATGGGGAAGGATAAGAGAGAAAAGTACTTTTGCAGTGAAGTCCTTGGCGTACAAGACCCCAGAGGAGAGAGCCACAGTGGTCACAGAAAGTTGGAACCTTGTAATTATGACTGCTGAACTTATGGGGAACGTTTATACTGAAACCCTGGTTTGTAGTCTGGAACAATAATGAACAGATGGATTAAATTTACATGATAAGTGACATTTCAGCTATTTCTTTTATGACCAGCAGATGAAGAAGTCTGATGGGTTTTTATTTACATTTTCCTGTGTATCATTGACACTACCATCACATAAAAACTCTCAATTTGGAGAGTGATTATTTAAATTCATCGCCATTGTTTTTTAAGTGTTGTGAGCTACCGGTTCACTTGCAGGCTTTTTCATGCGTGGGCACACTGTAACTACAAACTGATGGCATCGCTTGTGTACCACACAGGTGCAAACTAGAACACAAAAATAGAGAAGGAGAGAGGTGATTATGGTTACTAATAGCACAACAATTTTAAGTAGATTGAAATTGTCGTTACAGAGTCTGCTCACCTTGACACTGGTAGCCCTGCTTCCCAAACACGCCCCTGGTAAACCCAGATAAAAAGGTTGATATCAACAAGATGGATAAAGTTTGTACACAACATTTGATGTTGGATTGTAAATGTGACGTTTGAAAGTATGTTTAGAGGTAAAATGGACTGGTTGCCAGAGTTGAATTTTTGGTTGCTATGGAGAGGTCAGTGATATTGTAATATTCCCCAGAATAAAATGTCCCGAGTTCCAAAAATGTGATTGTTAGGGTAGGGTAGTTTGGTTGCTAGGGACTTTTTGAGACTGTTTGAGGCCCACCCATTGAAAGTGGAGCCCCAACCACATGTCACTATGGTTATACTGATTAACATTAACCATGAGCCAAACCCTGTTAGAATGGAAGCGACTACACATTTCAGCTTTCAGTGGGGGGCTCCATATTCAGTGGTTGGGGCTTAACCAATCTGCAGTCTGCAGACAGAGGAACAATACTTCAGCTAATCTGATTAAACAGAACATACAGCTATAATTATAAACGTTCTCATTCCTTTGTATTTTTCTTTATGTAGAAAATGTTTCATTTCAATGTTAGCTAATGCTAACAGAACCCTTGTCATCACCTGAAAATGGTGGTCTTTTTGCAAATAAATGAACATTGTCTCTCATGACGAGATTTAACTCAAATATACTTTCCAGCACCCAAAGTGTTCTTAATTAAATAGTCACCGTGTAACGAAAAGAAGGAACTTGCTTAAATGTACCATATAAACTCCTTGCAGTGGAAGCAGAAGGTCGGTTGCTTTAGAAAGGTGGACATGAACTTGTGTCCATTGACTTGGTGGACTTTTCTTCGTACAGCTTGCTGTCGTTTTCGATTAAATTCTTTATAGGGACGAATGTTTCCTGCAGCATCATCTAAATAAAGAGAAAAAGTTTTTGGATATTTATACTTATTGGATAATTACACAAGGGGAGGCAAAACAGATTTAATATATTTTTTTGCTTTTTTTATACTTTTTAATTTAAAGCTTTGCTTCACGTGCACATATTACATTTAACTGCATCTCTTCTCAATACTTTGCCTCATCAAATGTATTTCCAAGATTAAGAGAAAAGAAGCAAAAAGGACGCACTAACCCTCTATAAATGAGCCAGTGAGTGTGACAAGGATGTAGACTTTTCCTTCAGGTTCAAGGTCTACCTGTAACACAAAACAGAAAACAACAATTCCAAGTGTCATTTTTTATTTATTTATTTTTTTTTTTTTGCAAAAAGTAAGGATTTCTAAATGATCAGTTAGCATTTAAAATGTTATGCATCAAGTAATAATCCACGACAAAGTGCCCAATAGGGCTGTAACGATACACACTGCTCACAATACAATACACATCATGATATTATGTGCACGATACAAAACATTCATTCAGCCTAGTTTTACTGAAACTGATTAATTCAAGAGAGATTTCAGAACGAAAGGAATATTACTTGATTTTTTTAAATAATTGAAGGAAACACACACTATCTACTATTAATCACTATTTATTGAACATTATTAAATGAACAACTGGAATTAAAGCACATATTGCCATAAAAAACATTCACAGAGGGGGTCACATGATTCCACATGATTCCGCAGTGTTTTTAAAGTGAAAGTAATTTAAAAAAATTTGTTAATTCGATTTAAAAATAAAAAAAATTTAAATGACTTCTCGATTAAACACCCAGCCCTATTTCATACTGGTATATAAAGTTCTTTCGTTATAAAAACATTTACTGCAGTTTTTTTTTTCTTTTCACAGGAAGCTCTGTGGAAGTCAGGTCGCCATTTTTATATGGTGCTTTTATGCAGATGCCTCAAAGCAACTTCACAGAAGGATGAGCCTAATATAGACTAGCACTAGTTTTGAGGAAGCAATGGCTATAGATTTTTTGGCAGAAGCCATAGTTAAAAAGTATTTAAATTATGTTAAAAGGTTAAATAATGACAGTGCTTTTGACTATATTTTAAATCGTTTTTGTATATTTAATTACGGTAGCTTGGGGCGCATGTTTTATACGTGTGAGAAAACTGGCGCTCCCAGAGGAAAAACCCACACTAGCAATTCAATTCATATGGGGAGCAACAGACAGAAGTTACATGCTACTACACCCAAAAAATGTAAATTCGCAATTAATATGATGCATATCACAATATATTATGCCACTATATATTATTACAACCCTAGTGCAAGATCAAATGATTAAGACAAAAGTTGATCACACCGCTGTTAATGTATTTCATTCTAGAGCATGGTTACGTCATGTGTGTAACCCTTCTACCTTTGGTATAAAACAAATGTCATGCTGTTTATATTCATAGAGACAATTAGAATGGAAGATTAAAACATGTGACAACTTACTTTAAAACCAAATAATGAGTTTCCAGTAGTAGTTCAGCGAAATGAAAATTCTGGGCTGAAAACGAAACCAAAAATTTTAAATGCACTTGGCCCGAAAACTGATACTGAAACAGAAAATGGCTTCATTAAAAAAACCTGTTTAAGATATTTTCTTTTTGTTGGTATTAAAAAAAACTACAAATTAATTAAGCAAATTAAGCAATCAAACTTTTATTGATAATAAATAACAGCAATAAGGCTGTTTAACAATAACAAAACTAAATCAAATTTCTTTCTGTAACAAAATTGTGCAAAAAAGAAATTCTAGCTGCTTTTTTACTTCAATTTTAAATTACTGTACCAAACAACAGTGCACAAACAGAATATTGCAACTTTGCTGTCCTTATCTGAAACTTTGAAGTGCTTCCAAACCGCTAACATACTTCGTATTTGATGCGTAATGACAGCGCGAACGAGACAGGAGGATGGGAGAGGCACTTCCGGCTTTTATTTTCGCACTTTCTTATGTTTCGGCCGAAACCAATAATGCTATTTCGGCCGAAAATTTTTCAATTGTTTAATTAAACTGCTTTTTCTGGGATGTTTTTAGACATGAACCAAGAATAGAGAAATAAAGTCTAACCATATAGGACATATTTATATATAAATAGCTCTTTTGAAAGATTCTTGTTTAATTATTGGGTTTTTCTTAAATAGTTAAATATTTTAGACCTCTTTTCATGGAAATAGTCTTGTGCCTCATTTAACTTAACACATGCAGATTATGACACACCAACTGAAATGTCTTTTTTTACACCATCAAGAAAACAAATGTCGACCAGGCACAAGTGAAATCAACATGTGCTTTTCTGTAGAAATAAAAGAGAACAAAGATAGGAAGACATAGAAACACGGGCATCTGAGAGTGTTCATGAGACTGTGGTAAATACTCATTTGTGATAAACCAAATTTAGAGGCATGTGTAGACCTGCGGTTCAATCTAAAGTTAAACCTGATGTGCTCATGCATCTCTACGTATGTGTTGAAAGACTTGAAGTTGCACTCTTGAAAAAAGGGACTTTCAAATGCATTTATATAGAAGACAATGATTAAATACAATTTATTAAATACCTAAAATGTCATCATGCTGCAGCATGGAAGAAAGAGAGAGGTGGAGAAAACACAAAACACACAACTTGTATAGTTTTGCATTAGTGAACCCTTGCTATATCGTTCACCTTGCTATAAGGTTCACCTCTCATTTTGCAAGATTTTTTGGGCTTTTTTATTTATACAGTGCATTTTGTTCTGAATCCTGATTACCTAGGGGACCGTGGTCTACAAGTAACACACATCACCTTATAAAAGGGCACTATCAAAGCGCAGCGAAACAGATTTGCGACAAGAGTAAGAGAAAGAGAGAATTAGTAGCTGGAGAGAGAAAAAGACTGTGACAAATATTGCATTCAAATTATAAACCTGTTTTTCTGATATTTCTATGTTCTGGAAAAGCTCCTAATTCACATCGTATTAATTTATTAAACGCAAATAAAACAAGACATTTGTTTTCTATTTCTATTCATTTATACGAAAAAGAGAAACGAGTGAAAAAACTGAAAGCACAGGTCTCTGTGCCTAAGAACATCCATCATATTAACCAGTGTGATGATCATTTTACACATTCTTTGCAAAATATCAAACTGCTTTTTAAAATTGCCAACAATATCTTTGCTTTAGCATTTAGCTTCCTTTAATTTAGTTAGATCTAAAAGAACAACTATTCTGATAACCTAGAAAAAACTCTCAGTATCAAGAATACAAGCAACTTCCTTTTATGCTCTTTTTATGTTAGTTTCACTGGCTGCAGATGAAACATAACAGAAACTGCTGGATTCCCTGAGGCTGTTCCCACATTGGGAAACACTTTCACACAAACACATGAGGATGTGTACTGTATGCCATGTTTTGATTTGGACAGCAACTTTCACCACAATTCCATCTGTTCCAAAGACCCGAGGCTCAAAAGAGACATAGGAATACATGAAATAGCGAAACTTGGCACAATGCACCATCAGCATTGTGACAGAATAAAAATAAAGAAGCCCTTGAGTGACCTGAAGCTACAATTATAATCCAAAAGTCTATGAGCAAATGTACAGAAATATTATTTTTTTCTTTAAGTCTCTAGAGCACAAAACTGTCTGAGTTTAAAAATATATAATATTACACACACAGCAATATGCTTTTTGGAAATATAAATAATGACTTGTTTTTTTTAATTACAGGTAAATTTCCCAAATATAAAGTGAGCAAACAAAAGAAAAAGAAACCACCATCAAATCTTATTGGTTGGCATGCATAAAGTAAGGGCTTTTGTAGGATTAATGTCAGGTGTATGATCAATAAATTCTACTAAACATTGTCGTCAAGGGGCCAAAGTGATGCCGTTTGCTCTAATATTGTAGCTTACAGCATGTACAGGATTACATACACAGGTTTCCTATTTGATCACTGAACAGAGATGTTTTTGTTTGTGCACATGCAGTGCTGAATAATCATTTTAAAAACACCATGAATCGACTGCCTACTCATTACAGCATTTCAGGAGAATACACAGAATAAAAATTATTTCACGGTACACATTTCATTCCACGGGTACGATATAATAATATAGTCAAACTGATAATAATTTAATATAGTCAAACTGCCCAGCCCTAGTGGAAAGATTGTCACTAAATATTCTCATTTACTTGCAGTATTTATGTGAAAACCCACTTGTAATTATATGCAAATGCTTTATGGGAAAGCATAAGAGTTCTGCTAAGGGCAAGCAAGTGGTGTTTTGTTTTTGGTGCATGATTAGCCTAATCAATATAAAGTTAACATGAAGTGTACTGCATCAAGCGTCTTGTTGCAGCCCTGTAGCACTCCTCATTTCATAAAGTAAAGGCCAATAGTCACACAACTGTGGTGGTGGTGGTGGTGGTATTTGTTTTTTACCTCAAAAGTTGCAGAGAAAAAGAAGTTGCAGAAAACTGGGTTTAAGTTGCATTCTTCCTACACAAGCTAAAATTGTGGACTGTGCTTTCTGGCCTCAACTTCCTGTCATTTATCGCAGATCAGGGTTCAGAGCTACACTCAAAGGCCTGGTGCATTGTCGGACACACAAATGTTTGTTTGCAGGTGTGAAACCACTTTTGATGGCGGAAAGTGTAGAAAAAAAAAAGGTCTGCTAGCATCAAACAAAAGAAACCTAACCTATGTCAACGTTAAGCTGAAGAATACATTAAAATATATTGAACACTTTGTAAAAATTATAATAAAAGAAAGCATAGTTTGAGTATTTTATAACATACGCTCACTGGCCACTTTATTAGGTACATCGTTTTGCCTTCAGAACTGCCTTAATGTGATTCAACAAGGTACTGGAAACTTTCCTCAGTTTATCCATATTGAGATGACAGCATAACATAGTTGCTGCAGATTTCTCAGCTACACATACTTAATGCAAATCTCTCATTCCACCACATCCAAAAGGTGCTCGATTGGATTGAGATCTGCTGACTGTGAACTCATTGTGAGGTTCAAGAAACCAGCGCTGCGCTTCCGGGTCCCAGCGCTCCTCTCTCCCATTGCAGAAAGTGTGCTTTAAGGTGCTGATACACCTTAAAATACTTTAAATCAAGCGAAACATTATGTACAGATTACCAATAATGTACTATAACAAATGTTAGAGTAAAGGTGTCATCAAAGAAATACGCTTATAACGAGGAAAGTGCTGTTCTCTAGCGCAACTTAGTGACGCGCTCTCAGAAGCGCTCTCTACTGCCTCCACTTGTGAAACATCTCAACAAAGTCAAAGTTCATACATAGCACCATAGTGTTTTCTGCCATTCGTTCCACCTACTCCGACATGTCGCTTCACTCTTGGTGAAGGTTAAGTTTCACATTTGTGTACATATTATGTATTTTGCTTGTGTTTTATTATCATTTATTACATTAACAATGTGTAGATTTAATGACTGAAGAAAGTTACTTGATTTTTTCTCTTTTTTTCCATTTTTTTAAATTAACTTAAACTGTTCTTTCTGAGAGCCGTTGCATGGATTAGGCTTTTAAATGTAAAACTTGCTCCGAGATACGAAATGTTCGAGATATGAACGCCACCCTGGAACGGATTAATTTCGTATCTCGGGGTACCACTGTACTGAGCAGAAATGACGTAAAGATGGAAATGTTTGTTACACTGTGACCGATGATATACTTCACTCCATAACTATCATCTTCCACAAAGCAACATTATGAAGGGTTTTTTTTGCCACAAAACAGAACTTTTTATATCACAATAAAAAATTAACTCGCAACTTAAAGAGAGATTTACAGGATTGAGTTTTTAAACTTTATTGCTGCAAAACTATCTCCATACGACCTCGTTTGCCTGCTGCACGCAACAAAGTTCTCAATGCTAACATAACAGAAGATGTGCATTTTTAAAATAAAGAAATATTTATTTAAAGAAATAAAAAATGATGAATAAATAGCATACACATGAACCAGGTCTGTAACATTACTCACCCATCCTTCGAAAGATTCCTCTTTTTTGGCGCTCTTCATCAGATCATCAAACTGGATCGTGCAGTTGGCCACAAAGTCATCGTACCCGATCGGAGCGTCGTGAAACACGGCCAGCTCGACTTGATTACCGTTGTTGACGTTAACGGAGAACTCCTCGTTATAGGTTGGCGTGTTCGTTTTTTGTTTCGTATGTGTCTGTCCGATCTTGTACTCGTCCACTTTGACGACTATGTAAGGGTCCAGGTTCTGGTTCGCCTTGTTGAACATCACGGCGTGTCTCTTTGCGGTGGTCGTGGGCTTCAAGTCCAAAGCTTCACCGATGCGCAACTTCAGATAACCGTTGAACTTCATAACGCCAGCTCACCTTACTTAGGTCTATTTATTTTTACGACGTTTTGTCAAAAAAGAGGAAAGCATGAAAGCATGATTGCAGAACGTAAGTTAAAAGGCTGTGCATCTGAAACACCTGCTTCGCGGAAGAACTGAAGTGAGAGCACTGAAAGGGGAAGTGATCGAACGAGTGCACGACTGAGCGTGACTCCCTTTAAAGTCACCCAAAGATACTCTTTTACCTCCCAATTCACATACCTCGTCTACTTTGTCTCTTGTGGAACCCTAAAAAGGAGATCTGCAAACACAGCATTACCAACAGTTTCGCTTTCAGAGCATAAAAAGTAACCGCTGCTGAAGTTTGGACTTTAAAACGAGTTACGTTCTGCCACCTAAATAGCGTTTCTAATCAAACCAAATTACAGCGTTTGGATACATGCAAGAGAACATTTTCTTCTAAAATACAAATGGGAAATAGTGTCCAAAACGCCGTGTGCATCAAAATTGAGCTACCTGAAAACTAAGGTTTAAAACGGTTTTATGAGGAAACACCGCCACCTATCGGAAGAGGTAGTCATTGCCAAATGACATGAAAATAAAACAGTTCGATGGAACAACTGACGTTAAAAATCGCTGATTAAATCCATAATTCGTCAATTATTCATTAAAACATCTCGCTTACTCACTTGTGTATTAGCCAGTTACAATTCCAAATGATTTTGCAGAAATATATAATGTAGGTGGTCACTGTATCACAAAGCCACGTGCAATCTTTCGAGTATTATCATGATGAAAGTTTCACTGTCTAATGAATGCACATTTTGTACAGTCTATGAATGAAAGGTTCTGGACGTCGACGTTTGTTAACTGTGAACGTTTCCTGGACACAGTACTGAGTTTCTCCACTAGGGGTCACTGCTACTCCATAGGACTGCTACTAACTCAGGCTTCAGTAGAAACGCAGTACAAACACCTCAAGCCTCGAACACACCCCTGGTTATTTTTAAAACGTTTTTAAGCGGATACGCTGTTCGTTCATACGATTTTCAATGTAACCGGCGATTTTCAAGAACGACGCCGATCAATGTGATTTTTTAAAAAAGCCCGGTATATCGCATTTGCCTCGTGTGGAAGCTGTCAATCAGTATTTCGAGACGTCTGATTGGTTAGGGTTCCTGAGGTATCCTGCCACCTGAGCTTTCTTTCTGTTTAGTGTTAACACAAAAACGTGATTGCTGCATTTACGAGATATTTTAAGAAACACAAAAAGGAAATAAAAAAATGTAAAGCAGTGTTCGTCTGGTCAAGACCTCAATGTCTCATTTTGGTGTTTAGCTACTGTAGTCACCATTTGTACACTAGGTTTACTGTGAAATAAACCCGTACTCACCAGCAGATTTTAGTGGTCATGGAGGTTTCCTCTTGACACCAAACCCAGTCTATTGTGAAGAACACCGCTCTTCTACTGTTTGAAAACCTGAAACTGGGCAATTACCACACTCTGAGGTGATCTGAAAATGTATTTAATAATTAACATAAATTAAACCCTTTTTCAGTTGGTGTTCATTTCCCAAAAAACTAACTAGCATAACTGAATTCTACACAAATTTACTTTCATATATCTCATAATAGAGCTTCTTATATAAATATCTCAATGTCATTTTTGAAAAGAAAATATGTTGACATTTCTACTATTCCTTGGCATTTGTCAGAAATGTGAGGGGGGGGGGTCAAAAATATAACGCTTGTGACTGAGTGAGTGTTTGGGGAGACAAGTTAAAAGAATTTCAGAGCGTGTGAGCAAAAAGGACAGAGCAGAGGAGAAAGTGCAAGAAACCAAGGGAAGTGTGTGAATAAAATGAACTCCAGATGTGATGTGGCCTCTGCTCAAACAGCCGTCTGAGCAAAAAGTAAAGCTTTTAAGTATAAATTTAGTTTGTTATCTTTATGTCCTGGAAGTCACATGGTAAGCCGAAAGATTCATACACGATTTAAGGTATTTGCTGACTCCAGAAGCTATTTAACATATTTGGTCCTTTCATTTTTTCCTAAGATGTAGAAAAGGTCAAAATCGAAGCTGCTCTGTTGTTTCTAGTGTGATTGGGTGTTTTTTTCCTAACAGAGCCTTCAGAATGATTTACTGATTTTCTATGAAACAGGGAGCATTGTCACTGATGGAAGATGAAAATCAATTAAGGGGTTCCCTCTATTCAGACGCTGAGGGCCAATCAATCAACATAAAAAGAAATCAGACAGACATTCAGCTGTTGAAATGCCATGTGTTTTCTGCTGTATGTGAATGAATGTGAACTGAAGGTAAAGCAATCACTGCTGAGGCGAATAACAGCAGAACACAGCCAGCGCATGATATTAACTTACCTCTTCCTTAACACATTTCCTCCACAGATCAATGGATAAATCTGGATTAGTGGATGTAAATTTACCATAGAGTATCATAAACTCTACTGACAGTCATAGGGACTTTGGATAAAATCGCATCAGTGATGTCACTTTTTAACTAATGCTGTTCCATGCATCATAAGATTTCATGGTTTTTCATCAATGCCCTGTCCACCCTCACCTTTTACTTAACATAAAAATGTGTGTAAAGCAACGTTGTGTGTAGCTCAGTGTGTATTTGTTTAATCTTTCCCCAAGTACCACATTTCAAAAGTGCATATGCCCCACTGGTGTGTGTGTTACTGGCTGTCTAACTTTGGGCGTTCTCTGAGTTAATGCTGCATATTAGAAACAGCAGGAGAGAGCAAAGGCCAGAGACTACACATACACAGACACACACAGAGAGAGGGAAAGAGAGAGAGAGAGAGAGAGCATTTGTTTTTCATTATCTGACATACAGAGACCCCTCTGTCCAAATCAATGAAGAAAAATCAGCCTGTCTATCAATCTCACTCATGTGCAAACCAGAAAAAACACACTAAGGCTTGGAAATCTCAGACTAAACATGCATCACTGACTACTCCAGATGACTCGGAGCAAACATGTTTTAGTTGGAATTTCCCTTTATTTGAAATATTCATCTTTAAAACTACAAATGTATTTGACACGTTACCATGGTTCAAATGTGAAAAAAAATCATTACAAAATATTTTCTATTCTATGTTCTAACTATAACTATAATTTAATCTTCCTAAATGTAAATCTTTGGCTTGGATTTGGAAGATGGCCCATTATAAACCAGTGCTTTTTTGTCAGTCTTTTTCACTTCAATCGATCAACGTGCAGGTAATAAAAAAATCAGAAGTGCACTTAATTAAACTCTTTACTCCGTCAGACATTGTGTCTGGGTGCTTGAAACGGAACCTGATTGTGTTTCAGTTGAGTGTGTCTAATAGCAGCATAAGGAGAACACTTGTGTCATTTTTAGCCTTCAATTCCCTTTTTGAAACAGTATTTGGTCCAGTAAATGCTTCTCACTATCCCCTGTAAAAAGACTTTCTACAAGTAAGAATGCATCCCGCTTGTAGCTCCTTCGATAATGTCCAATAATGATGATGTCAAAGGTCAAAGATCTTGAACCCAGGAGACAATGATAACACACAGGCTAAGCACACCCACAACCAGACCAACCACCAACAGGGAGACTGCCTACAAAGAGAAGAACAAGAAGAAACTTGTATTTATGACGTTAAAGAGATATAACTAAACACCGTATAGGCACTACCAATCAAAAGTTGGTAACACGTTGGTTCACAAGAAGAATTATATTGTTGGGATGGTAAATATTGCATAAAAAAAACAGACTATACCTTGATCAAAATACAAAAACTGTACCGAACAGCCACTTTGATAGAACTCTAGAATACTTGATCTTAGGCTCTCTATTTCTCAAGATATTCTGATAACGTAGCACAAGATCAGTCGGCTTGGTGTACTGGCCACACTATTGCACCCTACTTGAACATTCTGGTGTGATGTTAGATAATAATCATGATGTAAGAAAACTTCATGAAATGTTAAGAAGAGACTTCTGATACCCCAATAGAATTGAGCGATGTGATTGGCTCAGAGCTGATTCTCAAATAAAACATTCCTGGATACACAAAGAGCAAACACGTGGAAGTCGTAGAACCTGAAAGACAAGAGAAGAAGGTGTTCACACTGTAATAAAAACCTGTCTGTTTTTATGAACTCATCTGCCGGATTGAACAGTGGTGTGTGCATACTCACCAATCACCCCAAAAACATTCCTGATGTCAGGAACAAAAATAGCTAGTAGCAGCACCAATGTGAGGATGAAGAAACAGGCAAGTGTATGAGAAACCCAAGAGAACGGCCTCTCTCCCCTGCATACCATCAGCAGTGCTTTACGAGCCTAAAAAAACGTTTTTGAGTTGACAAATATCTCAATTTTGGGGTTATTTCATGGTCTGAATCTTAACTTACTGGGAAATGAATTAGTGGCACAGTGAGTAGAACAGCCAATAAAATGGCAATGCGGACTGACATCACCAAAACGTCCCGTGGGAGGTAGTGGTCATATCCTAGCAACAACTCGGATTCCACATGCTCTTTTGGAGGAATCGTTTTATTAGTAAAGTTCAACTTTGATCACTCACACATTGTTTTTCATAAAGGTTTGCATTCATATCTTACATTAATAGTAAGTAGATCGTAAGAAACATTTTATTTTCGCATTGAATGTAGTGCAGATTAAGAAATGTTCTTACTGTAAAAGGTGAGGTATCCAAAAAGAGCAGAAATCAGATATACCACAAAACTAAGAAAGATGCCCACATTGGTCACCCTCTGCATTCTCAGCTTTGAGGGTCTAAAAAAAAAGTACAGAGTTGGAGACAAAATTATTATTTCAATATATAAAAATGAAATTAACACAGGATTTAATAGTTTACTCAGAAAGATTGTATTGTTTGTAAATGAAATAAATTGTTCAATAGCGAAAATAGTCAATAGCGAATTCCTTTTTGCTTGATAACAGCCTTTAGTCGTGCTGTGGAATATTAGCCCTGAGCATTGTTCCTGAACAGATCACTCAAACTCCTCCAAATTTGTTAGTCTATTGGTAAATACTCAGGACTTTAGTGTGCTCCACAGATTTTCCATCAAATCCAAGTCTGGGCTTAGTGCAGCCCAGTCAAGCACATTCACTTTGCTCATTTGGAGGCATTTCATTACCAGAGGTAAGCTATACTTAGGGTCATCATAATGCTAAATGACAAAATGCTGATCAAACCAAGTTTTCTCTTTCAAAATCTTCTTAAAGTCTTCCTTTTTATGTTTTTTTTTCATCCTTGATGAGATTCCCAGCACCAAATGCATGGAAACATCCCCCATTACATTCCCACCACCATGCTTTACCTTAAGGTTTAATGCATCTCCTGTCTTTCTCCATACATATGAATTTCTATGACCAAAAGCTCTAGGTTATGTTAAATCTTCTTTTCTATCTTTCCCTTAGGTCCAAACTAATCTCTTTTGTATCTACCATGCCGTATTAACTAGTTGTATAGCAAGATACAAATCCTCAGACTAAAGTTCAATTTAAATGCTCAACTAGTTCAGGCCAATTTTAATAAATTGACAAACCATTGGACAAGAGTGGTTTGTTCTAAAGCCTACCCATGTAACTGCAAAATTGATCTTAGCAGTTTTGAATTTGAATGGTAATTTTTTTTATTTAAGCAACTAGAGGAAATCAAGACTTTCTCTAGAAGAAAAATACTAACAGACATCACCCCGGAAATATTTTAAAAGTTTCACAGTGGGGATAATAATTTGGTTTTCAATCATAAATATGGATACAATGAACCAAATGAACAGATTCCAGCCGAGCAAACATACCTGTGTAGCTCACAGTAAATGGGTAAAACAGCTGTGTGGCACAGGAAGGAGAAAGCCATCGTTGGCACTGCATAAGCACTCTGTAACACACACAGCCATTTCTCACCCTCCTGAAGTGTGTGCAGTTATGCTATTATATTACAGCTAATATTTGTGTTTCTAATAGTCCTACAAGGCAGTTTTTAAATCAAAACACATCTCTCTTTTCCCAGAGAAACACCCACACTCACCTTACTAGAGACCACGAAGAGCTGCGGGGTGCAATCTGAGATATTTAAGCTCTGTACACAGAAAAACAAAATCAAACAGATCGGAATTATACGATTAGAATGAAAAACGTTCAGCTATGTAGATCCCATTGTACCTTGCTGCATTTATGCACTGAGATTTAGGAAATAAAGGTTTTGACCTCTGTCTCAAGAGAGTCAAAGGTCACTTTCCTTGTTACAACAATACTTCTTCCTGTCTCTGAATGTCTGGATACAATCAGAGGTGGAAAAAAAAACTAAACAAAACAAAACCTTTTAGCATTTCTGCCGAGATCAAACAGACCTGTTTGAGAATGTATTTAATTTTTCTTAGACGTACATTTGACTGTAAAGTAAGAAATAAAATTAGGAGGCAGTTATGTGTCACTGTGTACCAAGCTCTTCGTGCAGTTTACTGGCAGCGGGCAGGGAATGGACCATCTTTTCATAACCACCTGTAAGAGAGATAAAAACATCAAAGTGCGCAGAATAAGAGAAGGGGGGGGGGGGTCAAAGCAACTTACGACTACAGTAAAGAAGAGCATGAACAGGAACGAGAGGCTGCTGGTGTACCCCAGGAACCCTGAGGAGGCACAGACCATGAATACGCACTCTTTGATATGCAGCAACAACAGCACCAGGAGAAAAAACAACACCCACCGATCTTTGGAAGTAGAGCCAATGGCAACACTATAACTATAGTAACTAAAATCAATAAAGTCGCACCGTTCTCGAACCACTCTCTGTGGGGCGAAAAGAATAAATACATTATATCCAAATCAATTTCGCAAAACAATCTATTACAAAAGGTAAGTTAATCATAAGAAGTGCTCCATAAAGATGCTCAAGCTATTTCCAGAATCAATTTTGAATTATGTAGGATTTATGCAACCCATCGATTTGATAGCTTGGTCTCTTTTCAAACAAACATCACAAGTGTTATGACACATAATTTGCAAGGTAATGCAATTAAAATGCCCAATCATCTTTCAGTTTCATTTTACAGACCCCAAATCGGTGCCATCTAGTGGTTTGAAAAGGGACAATCTTGGAAGTAGAAGAAGTTACTTGGCAAATTTTGCAATGTTCGTTTAAAACCAAAAATATCAAATCTAATAACCCCTTTGAATCCTCCATATTATATTTGAAATAAAAATTAAATAATAGATGGGTTGCATGATCATATTTAGTTCCAAACAGCTGGTGTGATTGGCAAACACGCACTGGTGCGTGCAGAGGCTTCTGAGGGTTATGAGGCCCATTATTTCACATGGGAACATTTAGATTCTATTCTGAAGTGCCTGTCATGGGTGCGGTGTTGAGGGTTGTGATATCACTTTTTTACGGCCATTGTAAAAAGTTCATTGACAGAAATATACCATTCACAAAAATACCATCCTAAGAATCAAACTTCTGATCAAAAATCTACTTTTTTAACAGGGTTGTGCTGGTTTCATGTTAAACATGCCATTTTGTGCAAATAATCTAAAAACAATAAACAGTGGTTTAGTGATTTATTGGTATAAAATACATGTGAAATAACTGTATGGAATATTTGCATGGAATTCTTGAAAAAACATTGTACAGCACATGTACATCAAGATATTTTTGTGCTGTTTGATATGATTTCGTTAATTAATACCTCACATAAATACTTTATTTTTAAACTAGCAAAATTCTCATACTACCTTTTAGAATCCTTCAGTTTTTTAAAAATGCCATCAATACAAATAAATAAGACATAAAGTATCAGCAAATGCCGAAGAGCTGAGAAAATAATTCTGTAATTCCTAATGTGTGAGTGTGATCTGTGGTTCTCTCTTGAAAAACCATGACGTACTTGACAGCTCAGCTGATCCACTTCTAGAAATGAAGATAAATGGCTTTAGTGGATGTTATTTTTCTGTAACCAACTAAAGCTTCAGGTGCTTGTTCCGTGAATGTTGTCATTTTTTTTCCTCCCAGAGTGATCGAATAGGGTTGTTTGTCTGTGTCTGACTCAGGTCACAGTAATTGTTTTGATGAAGGGGATCTTGGGAAAGAGATCTCTCACTGGGTGGAACATATGTGCTGGATTTATACGAATGGCCTTCTAATGTAAACCAGCTGTGTGGAGCCCGGGCACCTCAGCTAATAAAATAATGACCATTACATTCTTCATCCAGGATTTCTAACTCACTTCTTCTCTACAATTTCTCATTCTCTTTCTCTCTGTGTGTGCGTGCGTGTGTGTGTGCGTGTGTGTGTGGTTTCTATCATAATCAGTTTTAGCATAGCTTCCAATGAATTTAGATGTTAGACTTTACAACTCTGAGTAGTGTGTAAATGGTGGGTTAACAACACAATTCTGATCTTCTGTGTGCCACGTAGAGAAAAAAAAATTCTAAATAAAATATATTTATAAAATATATCCTCTGAGAAGAAATACTGTACATATTGTTAAGTTACATTTTTTAAATATTTTCAGTAGTTATATTTTATATATATAAATGTTGACCACGGAGCATTTCCCTTAAGTTGCAGTTCCCAAAATCTAGGTAAGAAACCAAGGATATGAGATTTGGTAAAGTCTTATTTACCCAGAAGTGTCTGTACTGATAAAACCATTGATGGCAGCGGGCATTTCAGACTTGAAGATGAACAAGTAGCTGGACATAGCTAGAGAAAAGAACAAAGTATTGTATACTTATTATTGAATACTTACATTGTATACCTATTATATATATATAATATATAAGTATATTGTGTTTAACCTGGACTTGTACACACGACACTACCATAAAAATCATGCATCAACATCAAAAAAATGCATCCAGAACCACTCCACAGACAGAATAAAAATACATCTAGTATTAAAATGCATTTTGTCAACCCATTTCTATTGTATCACACCTGGTGCAGACATTTAGGTGCTTGAACACAACGTTTGAACATACCACTCTTTGATATTTCATTGAAATCAGGATTTGTGATAAGATTGCAAAATGCAAGAGCTATAAAACTGCGATGATTTTAAATGCGACAAATGGCAAGAATACAGAACACTAACATGCTAACGACGACAAGTCAAATTCAAAGTCACAAAAACACAAACAAACTTCACACAAAGCAGGAATGTGTGCCTTACATCTTGATTTCAGGTACCACATGTGTTCTTATCAACACAGTCTCTGCAATCCTAAAGACAAATATGCATATGAGGAACTTGGAGTCTTTTAGGTTACAATGCACCTTTTAATGCCCAGCACTAAACACAATGATGCATATAAAGAAAAACACACAAATACAGTATTTTTTCACTAATAACAAACTCATTCAACTCACTGCCATAGACGTTTAAACTTGGACACCTAGGGTAACAGACAGCAATTGCAATCTGGCCATTCTTAAGAGCTCAGTTAATCCCCATGTGGTACTGTGTGACAAATTTCCTCCCTAATAAATTTTCCACAGTTAATGAACCCTCAGTGGAGGGCAGCAAGGTTAGGGTTAGACTTAATGAGCATCACACATACATACATACATACATATATATATATATTTTATATATTGCCATGGCTAAGCATTTGCATTCAAACCAATAGATCAGACAAAAGCCCATAAATATCCAATAAGCTTAAAGTATTGTGAGTTTGCCAGCCAATCAAACAATGTTATTCTATGAGTTTTGTTTGCAGTCCTGCTAGAAAATAAAAGCCCAATTTCTATTAAAATGCACTGCAGTGGGAGCATGAACTGCTCTAAGATTTCCTGGATGACACAGCTGCCCAAACCATCACTGACTGGGGAAACTTGACACAACTTGACCTCTGGCTCCCCGGAGAACGGTACTTTTCTGTCTACACTGTGCTATCTACGAAATTTGGCGAAGGAGGATTATGGTGTGGGTTTGTTTTTCTAGATGCTGGCCTTGGCGCCTTCTTTTGAATTCCTGTGAAGTTAACTCTAAATGCTTCAATCTGCATCTTCTTCTTGATAATAGCCGACAGATTTTCAATAAGATTTAAATTTGGTGAATATGGCTGCCAATCAAACAATGTTATTCTATGGCATTTAAACCAGGTACTGGTAAGTCTTCGTTTGCAGGTGCCAAATCCTGCTGGAAAATAAAAGCAAAACTTCCATTGTTTCACTGCAGTGGGAGCATGAACTGCATTGATAAAAGACAATGGACCCACACCAGCAGATGACACAGCTCCCCAAACCTTCACTGGCTTTGAACACATCACAGTGGCCAAATTGCTTTCTTTTGAAAAAAAGGACCACCGAGAAACAGACCACCACATTTATACAAAGTTTAATTAGGTCATTCTACATTTGTGAAATAACAGGTTTCTTTTTTTAACTTAAAACCATAATGATTAAAAAAACAAAGATTTAGTTTTGTGTATAGTGAAAGAATACGCAACTTTGACTTTTTTGACGCAAATTACTGAAATAAATGGACTTTCCCTCAATTTTGCAACACACCAGTATCATTTTATGCCTTTTGATAGTAATTAAAAAAATATCCAAAAATTAGAATAATTTTTTTTATTTCAACCACGTCAGCGGCTCTATTTAATTGAAAATGAAACCCTCACCTCCAATGTTCTGAATGAGAATGGTACAGGCCACCAGAAACTGCAGAAAACATGAGAAAACATATATTTTACTAAAGTATCCATGACACATTCCCTTTTACATCTGATGAGATAAAGCATGCCTTCAGCTTCACTGTGGCATGAACGAACCTTGCCAGGTCTGTTGAAGGCTTTCTCTCCGAGAGCTTCATAAGAGTTAATGCCTAACACAAAATATGTAGTAGGAGTTTATTTCTGAGTGTAAGCAAGTGTCAAAATACATACAATTTTCACTTAATATTCATCTTATGAGGAGATATCAAAACATTTCCATGAGCAAACAGAGCAAATATTACCAGTCTGGTCACAAAGAAGCAGCAGTAGATGGATAGAAAACGCAGCCAAACTGGCAACCACCATTAACAGAATACTGCAAAAAGCACATGAAGGGTTCAGCACACCTAATCTTCAAGCTCAGAAGACTTATCATCAATCGTCTATAATAACTGACATAAAGATTAACATTTGTAGCAGAGCATTGTTTACTTGCTTTAGTAATTACTTAAATTAGACGTATTAGTTTTTGTTGAACCAATGTTAATTAAAAGCCTCAGGATTTTTTCAATTGTGATCTGTAAATTAAATGATACTGTTTGGATTTCAGAAACTAACAGAAAGAGGAACTCACTTTGAAGTGATGAGCAAATTACTCAAAAAAGGAAGCTGGAAGCTTTAAAAAAAGACTCCCAATGGAATCAGGAAATCAATTTTATGCTTCAAGCATTGTTAAAAACGGTCTGTGTTTGCATACCTGAAACCAATAATACCCGTATTGGCCATGGCAAACGAGAGCCCCAGGATGCCACTACCCATGATGGCATTCATGAGATTAAAGGCAGAAGACATAAAAGATGCTCCCCCTGCACGAGCATCCTATGGGATAAATGAAGAATTTGGAAAGTCGACCCATAGCTTGAACAAATAATGCAATTGCAGCGCTACACCAAAACTGGGTAATAGGCAAAGCATGCACAGCAAGTGACATTAACATATGCTTGCTATGCAAGTTATGCACAAAGCAAAGCAAAATCTTTTTATGAGCACAGTAAAATTGTGTGAGGTCAGCATGTGACCAGAAAGCATGAGGAAGCAGGTGACGCTAAAAATTACACACTCATACGATTTCCACACAGTTAAGTACAATAACAAAATGATTATATATTTACATTTAGAATAAAAAAATATCAGTTATTGGGCTTTAACATTTGTGAAAATGAAGGTTTGATAAACCTATGTTCAATGTAATTAGCATGAAGGAGACATTAGGTTTTTTAACCCCAAAATAATTATTTATTTGATCAACTAATTACTCAAACTTCTGTGTTTTACCTGCCCAAGCAGTGGTCTTCTCTCCTCTCCGATTGGCTCATACTCGCTCTCCGCTTGTACACTGCAGTTCTGGGCATTTTTAACCATTTTCACCTTCTGACGGCACTTTCTCTTTCCTTTTACAGCGACTAAATCTGTCGTTTACAAACACTGCCTGGCCGTCAACGGAGCCCCTTGGCTCTGATAGCACCGGTTCAAGCAAACGTAAACATGGCTATTCACGTGACTCTGAACGGTCGATTATATTATACGTTGCCAGCCAATCGCATCGAGGTAGAGCCGAAAACATCGTCGCTCAGAGATGACGTATTGTAACGGCGCGATCGCATGGCTGCTGCGTGGAGAAGGTACGTCTTGCGGACCTTCACATAAAACGTAAAAGGAGTTCATCATATGTTGATCGAACATACATAATATTATTTTAATCTTCACGACTTTTATATCCATGTTACTATACGTAACATTTGATTGCGCATTAAAAAAGTAAATCATAATAAAATGCTCTGACCACAATTTATGTTTACTAAACGTTGACCTTTAAAGCAGGGTTCGACAATAAATCTTAAACACGTGTAAGAATCAAGTACAATAATAAAGCATTACTGAGACTCAAAACACACATTTTTTTAGTTTGGCTTTTAACTATTTGTAGACCGACCAGATCATTTTAGATAATGATAATATTCTAAATTCTTTTAAATTTGTACTGGTGTTTGAATGTATGTATTACCTGCACAGCACTTTGGTCACCTGGTTGTTTTCAATGTGCTTTATAAATAAATGTAACATTTGACATTGATTTTGACTAGGGCATGGAGATTTTAGATGAATGGATGGAAAGGATATATTGGTTGATCAGGCTCTTTCTTTTTGTCTCAATCAGGACTTGCAGATTTTTATTGCCCCTGCAAAACAATTACAATTGTTTCTCCATCTCAAGGAATTTAAACAGGATTTTCACTACTGCTGTCCAATCTCAGACAATCATGACTGAACTGTGCCAAGATCTGAGCGTTTTCAAGCCCCCTTCCTCTGTGCGGGGAATGACAGATTTGGACCGATTAGCTTTTGAACAAACGGTTATGGTTCCTGCCATACAGATACCAACCAAAAATATCCACACAGTAATGAAGAGTTTGAAGAAAGTAATACTACAAAGGCCGGGACTAAAACGAATCGTGGAGAACTGGGGTGATGGTAATACAGACTGTAAGAATGGAGACCAGCGGCTGCTGTTACTGGATCCAAGCACCATAACATCTTCAGAATCATTTGGTAATAAGGAGGCAGAATCCCTGAAAGCATACGGCGTGCCTCAAGAGATCCAACTATATGAACTGAAACTCACCTATGAACATTTTAAAAGTGAAGAGATACTGCGAGCTGTACTCCCTGAAGGACAAGATGTGACATCAGGATACAGCAGAGTGGGTCACATTGCCCACATGAACCTAAGAGAGCATCAGCTCCCCTACAGAAATTTAATCGGTGAGAAAACAAACCAGTAAATCACTTTACAGTCAATTAATCAATCAGATAATCATCAATGCATATGTTCTTGGCTTTTAATGATAAAAAAATGAATTTTTATTTTGTGTTATTCTGTAGGGCAAAAATAATGGCCATTATGTGTGCCATCACCAGTTTAGTTTGTGACTTTTCATTATTAATTAAAATGAAATGAAGAAAGGTATGTTTGGCCAAATACAGGATAGCTTGATAACAGTCTGCTCTGCTTATGATTCATTTTAATAATAATGCCTTTAATTTATATAGTTTTCCCACATATTTTTCAGAGAATATTTACCCCATATACACACACTGCTGGTGATAAGCTACAGTCACACATATCCATCAGGGCTCTAGACTAACTTTTTGCACTGGTGCGCCTAAATTTTTTTCTTAGGTGCACCAGCACAAAAGTTAGGTGCACCCAAATTTTCAACTGCATCACATTTAACACCCCATTTTCACAAGTTCACTTTTTTTAGTTCTCTATTCATTTATTTTTTTTAAATCACTGTCCATATAGACAATATTGACTTGTAAATGATTAACTAACAACCTGGTCAATATAAAGTTCTTTATTTGAAGCACAATTCCACAAGAAAGGTAACTAAAACTTACTGAAAAGGTGTTTAAAGTGCTTTACTGAGCTGAAATTTAAACTTTAAACTGATTTTGGTCCCTAAGAGCAGCAAATACAAATAATAATACCATTTACTACCCAGATCAAGAGTTTATAATGCAGCCTATTTATTTATTTTTTCATTTTTAAGTATCAGAATATTATGGTTAATGCAGTAACGAGATGGTAGGCATATTATTGACATAGGCTCCATGACATGACATGGCTTACCTTGGGCATGAGCATGCTCGACCTCACTGTGTTCAATAATATATGAATCTACAAGATACGACTGTACACAATGACGAATTCCTTTGTGGCGATATATGTGTCTCCGTCGATCAGGAATTCCACGTATGCACTGTTCACAATTTGCACAGACGTCTTTTTTTTTCAATGTATCTGCGATGACTTCTATAAATTGGGTGCGCGCGACATCATTGCTGTACGTCGGGTTAACGTTCAAGCCATTTTTCTTCATAAGAATTATTTCGGACTTGAATTTAGTGAAGGGGAGTTCTTCTTTTGCAATATTGTAGGCAACGTAAAACTTAATTCTCATCTCGGCCTCGTCTGATGATCTGTTTGCTGCTGCCTGCCGCTGAAAGGCAGCGGGGAGAGGGGACACTTGAGCGGTGCATTTATCGCGGCATGTTATGTGTTTTATAGAAAATTCTGAAGTTTATAGTTTCAATTCTAAATGTATTAGAGCCAGTCACAGGGGAGGTTGATGGCTCCGTGTCAGAGCATTGGTTATAATTTTCACGATCAGGCCCTAACTTATCTTTCTTAATGAAAAATCTGTCAATCGTTCTTTTCATCTTCTCTCGTAATCCACGGCTACATCCACTGTTTACCTGATGGACTCACCTCTCTCTGTCTGACTGCATCACATGCATTTTCAAACGTACGTTCACACACATACAGGAATATCTGGACCACGGCCAATCAGAGGGGGGGGGTGGGACGGGATACGCTCTTCACTATCTCTGATTGGTTTAGACCACGATGTGTGTCTGTTGTTGAACAACAGGGAGACTCACGGAGTTTCGTTTTTTCCCCCTCGAACGACGGGTCGCACCGGTGCAACCTTTGATTTTTTTTAGTCGCACCATTGAGAAATTAGGTCGCATATGCGACCAAATTGGTCGCACTCTAGAGCCCTGTCCATACAGGGCAATGCTGGTGAAGTGGCGTGCCCAATGCCACAATGGCAGCATGGACCTAGGATCTAACCGCCAATCCTTTGGTTGTAGGATAATCAGTTCCATCACTTGCCAAGTGGAGTTCTTTAAGACTTCCTGGGTGTTTTTCTTTCACACACCAAAACGAACACAAGGTGGATTGGTTCCTCCAAATTGGAAAGATGGCAGCAAATAGAAAGTGTTTCCCTGACTTAAGCTCCCATAAGATTAGCTTTCACGCTCTGTGAGATGGAACGGATGTAGTCAGACCACTGTAACACTTTTTTATCTTCGTAAGTGGGCCTGTATAACATTGAAGGTTGTAGTTTTTGGAACTTTTGTTATTCAATCACTTTGTTTGTAGTGACTGATGTCTATCCATTCTTTTGTTCCAGGGCAAGTAATCATGGATAAGACCCCAGGTATTACCTGTGTGGTCAACAAGACCAACACGATTGATTCCACTTACAGGAATTTCCAGATGGAGGTTTTGGCAGGGGAGAGTAACATGGTTGCAAAGGTAAGTTTAATTTACATACGTCATCTCAGCAGGCATCAAGATTTACGAATGTTTTCTGAACATCTCAGGTTCGTGAAAATGGAATTCTGTACGAATTTGATTTCTCACGGGTGTACTGGAATCCTCGACTAAGCACAGAACACGAGAGAATTGTTTCACTCCTTCATCGTGGAGATACCGTTGTGGATGTTTTCGCTGGGGTTGGTCCATTTGCCATTCCTGCTGCACGTCGAGGCTGCAATGTCCTCGCTAATGACCTGAACCCTGAATCTTTCCACTGGCTCCAGCACAATGCAAAGCTCAACAAGGTTGACAAAAAGATAACAGCGTTCAACATGGACGGACGTGAATTTATTCAGGGACCAGTCCGGGAGAGGCTACCTGCTCTATTGAAGGCCTCACACAAGATTCATATTGTGATGAATCTTCCTGCTCTGGCTCTTGAATTCCTTGATGCTTTCAAAGGTTTACTGGCTTCAGAAACAGAGGATAGTGTTCCCTCTGATGACATTAGCCTTCCTCAGGTCCATTGCTATGGCTTCTCAAAGGAAAAGGATGCTCAGAGAGATGTGGTGGAGCGTGCAGAGGCAAATTTAAAAACCTCCCTGCAAGGATTCTGCAAGGTACACCTGGTTAGGAATGTGGCACCTAATAAAGAGATGATGTGCGTGAGTTTTACACTGCCAAGAAGTGTCCTGTACACAGAACATAAACAAGAGAGAGGTAAGAAAATTACAGCCATCTGTTGAATAATGATAAAAGATATAGGCACCTTTCACTTAATTACTATGTGATCCTAATGCTATAGACTGTTTCAGTGAATTTAAGAATATAACGTAAATGTTAAATTTGCTTTGTTACAAAGCTACTTGCAAGATCTTAAAGGGGATGTTAACCTATTATATATTTCACCAATAATTATTAACTCTTGTTCTATCCACAGACAGCTCAGAGGAGCCCCGTCCAAAAAAACAGAAGTGTGAGGATTCCACAAACTGAATTCAAGTTCTAAATGGTTTCAATAAAACACACATATTTAATATTTTGTGTTTTAATTATTTTACACTGCCTGACATCCCCTAGGTTTATCTGGTTTTTTGTGCCTTTGATCGGCGGTTGGTGTTTTGAACTGTTTTCCATAATACTTATTGGAAAAGCAAATCTTAACACACATTTAATCTAATGGTCAAAAAAATTCAAATTGTGTTTTTAAAATTGGCCATGTGTGGGTTTGCACCCAAGTACCCACAGAGCATTCTGTGTTTTGTGGTATTCAACCCACTCAGGGGCGTTTTAAACCCACTGCCCAAATCAAGCACATATTTGACATTTTCTCAAAGAGCCGATTTATAATTGTGCTAAATACATGTTCATCTTTAAAAAGCCAGACATCTGCACGGCCTTTAGGAGCGTATGTTTTGAAAGACTTGGCTACACTACATTCTGTTTGGTGATTTTGCACACAGAGAAAGCGAACATGACAGACATTCTTAAAGGGATGGGGGTTCCCTCCTATTGTACCATAGGGGAAACACTGACATCCTTTCTTCGTAAACTGAAGACAGCACAATCCTTTATGAGATTGCCAGCCTACTCAGACAAAATATGTTGCCCTTGCTTTCGCCTTGCCAATCTAAATACTCTGAAAAAGTTACAAGCATCATCACAGGTAGACTTTCTGCTAGATCATCACACAGACTTATATTCCTGGTCGAAGATTGGCAAACGTTTGATCAAAGGTGAATGGGGACATTCTTGTTGTGCCTCTAGACTTACAAAACTTTAATTGGAATTGTGTGTTTATTAAACCAACACAACAATTGAAAAGCAACATAATTATCAAAACTATATCTGTACATATCTAGGTCTTCTTCAAGGGGCCTAACACAGGAGTCCCTTCTTTGTGGTTACGGGTCAATTTTTAAAGATGGAGTGGAACTGTTTAGAGTTTAGTTCACAAGGAGAAAAGACCACTAAAAGCATCTTGGATTGCTCGATGACAAGCCAGTCCTGATGTATAGCCACCCGCTTGGTCCTGCAGAGATGCTGCACGCACATGATTGAGAAACCTACACACAGAGAGAGAGAAATAGAGAACAATCAGGCAAAGGAGTGAACACTGGATCCTCTAGAGGGAGCAGCTCGGTTTCTTTTACAATAACTCAATGAAAAGCAAATTTTAGCATGAAATTCTAATACAACTTGTATTTAGTATGATTTATACCAACAATCAAAAAGTTCAGTAGTTGAAAAAATGACGTCTTTGTGAATACTTAAATCACATGCAACTTTAGAATTTTCAATTAATAAGTCGTTGCAAATATGTAGTAACTATAAAATGAAATAATCCCAGCCTTGAATGTATAATGATTTTTAAATGAGCTTCAATAGCAGCATGTATATAATAATGTAGTTAAAATGTTTATATGATCATTTGAATTCCCACTTCAAGAATGTTCCAGACATACATAGCCAAAATATCAATATGCATCAAAAGTAACTTCTCAACCAGTGAATCTGTCCCTGGATAACTGCTGGTTACCCACAAACCATCAGGATGAGTGTCAGAAACCCTTGGAGGGAAGCCAAGCAGCTGGATTCCTGAGCAAGAGGACTGAACATTATATGTAAACTGATATGTGAGTGAGAGGAAGAGAAAGGTGGGAAGGAGAACAGGGGCTTGGATATCACCCCCCTTAGCTTCACACACTTTCTAAAGCTAAGCAATCAGATTGAACTGGTGAGCTGGAGACTGAGGTAATGCACACAGAATGCCGCTTCCCTTAATCCAGTAATTATACACATATTTCCACTGGTCAGTCACATTTTTCTCCTTTAACCACATCTTTAGAGCTACATACAACCTTAGAAATTCGACCATAGGTTTCTGATAGCCAGCCGTAGAAATGCTACTAAGGCTTCATAAAAGTTGGTCACAATTATTAATATTAATTAAAAAAACTGTTTGAACAAGACCTTAAACCACTTTTTTGTTGTAAAGTATTTTTAACATGGGTGTCAATGGGAATCTATCCCTTCTGACTTTCCTCCTGTCAGTTGTAGAATTGCAGCTTCAGTCACTTACTGTTGGGCATCCAGAGGGAGTTTGGTGTCGTGACTTTGCAATCAAAAAAGGTTGTATAATGAAAAAAAATTGGAAAAAGTAAAAATCTGAAAATAAAAATCCAACAGTGCTAATGTCGTTACTAATGTTTGATCTGCAAGACAAAAGGAAATCCAGGCCACGATAATTTTTCATATTGAAAAATGATTTTTTTTTTTTTTTCAGAAATCAATGACATTGTGTAGTATCTTGGCAATTAAAGGATAGAAATCCTGGATTTAAAAAATTGTAGTTTTGATTAGAACTGAGGTAGATAACGAGATTTATGCAAAAAATGTAAAAAAAAATATTGATCCAATAGATTTTTACGGCAGTTTAATTTAGTTGCTGTTAATAGTCTTGAACAACACAAAATGGTGGTGCATTAAAAAAAAAAAAATTCTTAAAATGTGTGTACAAATTAATTTGGACACCAGAAATAATTCACTTATGGCCAAATTAAGACTCAAAATCACCCTGAAGTAGCACATATAACAACACATGAGAGTTAAAAGAAGATAAGACACAGAAATATTCCCTAAAATAATGTTAAATAAATCGGCTAAATTAGGCTTCAAATAAATTAACAAGAGATATTGATTAAAAAAATCTAAAAATGTACAATATATTATATTTCAATTACAACATTTATAAATGTGGGACACTGTTATCCAGACTTGTGGAACGGGCCCTAGACAACAAATGTGTACATCAACCAATGACGCACTAAAGATGCTACGCAATTACACACAAACATGACCAAGATTGTCTCAATATGAGAGACCATTTTCATTCATTTAAAGTTATCACCAGATACTATTCATAAAAAGAATCACCACAAGCAAAATGTTTTCAAATGATAGCTTGAATACAGTAGTCAATATTTACACTAGATCTTTAAATGTCACAAGTAAAAAGTTTAGAAGGACTTGATGACATTGCTCCTGCTCTTCCATCATTACAGAGGTCAGAATTCTGTAGATGGCTGAAGAGTATTTTTGTTTCAATGTGGCTGACATGTGGTGGTCAGTGTATATGTTATGTCTCCACATCACAGGAGTGCATTCACATTTGAGAACGTTTGGCTTAGCACGCTCAGAAATGCCCCCTTCAGAAACGAGCACAGAAAACTCTACAGCAGCTGCTGGACAATATGTCATTTTAACAGGGTTAGCATCACACCCATGCACACATTCCTAAAACAGATCTGTCTGTCAGCGCTGCTATGGCAGACACACATTTATCAAACTACAAATATCCTCTTCAGAGTTCAGAGGGCAAACTCATCAACACACAAGTCAAGAGCTGACCTGAGCTCTCCAACATTATTAAATACCACTCGTCTGTGAATATACTGCTGTTTCCAGAGGCGGTTTGTGTCTACAGCGCATGTGGAGGACACTTTTGCTGGGGTGATTTTAAAGAGAGTGGTATAAGCTGAAATAGTGTTATTCCATGATCCAACAATCATGCGAAGCTCACTCAAATCTCTGGATTCAACTGAACACGCTTAGTCTGCATTTGTCATCACATATAGTTTGCTTTCGAATTTCAATCCTCTTTTGCTGAAAAGGGCCTATTTGCAAGCCAAATGTGCTTCTGAAGGCTTGTTTTCACTGCAGTTTTTGCATAAACAAATTTAAAATCAGGTCCCTAGGCACATAGAAATTGAGCAATGCACATACAAACTTGAAGAGACTGAAATACATTTCTGGTGCTTAAACCTAACTATACAGTAGTTAAACTTGTTCTTGATATTACTGATCGCCAAATACATGAAATCATATACACAAATGCTAGCTCAGGTACAACAGGATCCATTGCTCTTCTACGTGCATATCATTTATCTGCCAAAATCTCAACTGTGAAACTAAATGAAGGCCACGCAACTGATAAACGGTTCCAAGGCTACAACAAATGTCACCTAAATTAAATTACTTACATTTTTTCATCTTTATGCAAAATATGTTTATCAGCAAAAGGTAATGGCTGCTTTTTTTACAACCTTAATATAACCACACTAAACCAGATCAACATCAAAATGCAACACAACTGTAAACCATGTCCCCCCAGTGACTGATTACTTTTTGTTTGGCACAAGACAACATTCTATGTAGTAAATCAAAAAGATGAATCAATAGCAACCAACATGCAGTCTGGTCCAGAAAGGCCCCTCAATTAAAATAAACTCAATTTAGTAACCGTTGGTTTCTCAGATATTAAGGTATTTGGGGACATCGAGTTGCATTTTTGTTCAACATTTCATTGATTATTCGAAAAAGACTCAATGATGTACCTGGCTCACACCCCTCTATGCCATACCTCAAAGGCTTCCTCCTGATAGCCTTGGGTACTGATTCTGCGCTGAATTTCAATTGATTAGACCCTTTCAGAATCTGATCAATGCAAAGCCCTGAGCTTAGGATTTCCTGCTATTCATTTCCATCCTTAAACTTTAGCACAATGTCTGGAGTTGATTAAACAAAGGGTTAAACATTGGAGTCATCAGGTAGGTAGGCTCCTTCCTCAAAATTGTGTTGAGGCAGACAAAATCTACTGGGGTTTGTTTAGCAGCACTTGATATAGACTTGATGGCTTGTTGTGTGGCATGACTTTTTATCCCTGTTTTCCTCAGAAAATGTTTAGATGCTGCAGCAAATCTTCAATTTCTGGGATGCTTTAGCTGCTTGGTCAGAATACCAAGCAGCCACTTCCACTTCATCTTCCCATATTACTTTAAACTTCATAAAATATACCAGTTTTGTTGTTGGGAGGCCACAAGACCATGTCTGGTCAAAATGTCCAAGCCCCTTTTTTTGAGGAAATAAGTTCCTTATCGAGGTCCACATTTTAACTACATTATTATATACATGCTGATGTAAGAACTGCCACTTGAAGCTCATTTAAAAATCATTATACAGTGGGGTAAAAAAGTATTTAGTCAGCCACCAATTGTGCAAGTTCTCCCAATTAAAAAGATGAGAGAGGCCCATGATGTTCATCTTAAAAAGACCTCAACTATGAAAGACAAAATGAAAAAAAAAATCCAGAAAATCAAATTGTCTGATTTTTAAAGAATTTTCTTTTGGAAAATATGGTGGAAAATAAGTATTTGGTCCGCTACAATCAATTTCCAATCTCATTACTGCAGGATGGTTGCACTCTTAGATGATGTATAGTGCTCTTGATTGAGTAAAATATTTTTGAAAATTACTTACAGGTACATACTTAATAAATGCAAATGCAAAGCGCAAACATTCTCTAAATATTCACAAAATTCTTCACATGCCTAATGAATATTAGTGAAATATGCAGCCTGGTGGCACAAACCGAACAACCAGAGGGTCTAATCCGGCAGAGAGAAATAATATACATATTTTTTTATATATATGTTTACTCAGCACTACTTAAAAAGCTGAAATGGTGTTTGTGGTCTCGTGGGAAAATACTGAGAAGCATTTGTGTCACAAAACTTTGACATTGAAATAGCAACAAAACAAAAATCTCTGTTCAAACAATAAGCGTAAACATTCTGCCTGAGGAGGACAGAACCCAGTCACCTCTTCTCAACAAAGGCACAGCTGTCTTTAATAAAAAGCCCCACCCGGTCAGTATTTATGCAGGTAGAGTGAGGGACGGACACAGGGGACAGAGTTCACCCACGGAGAGAAAGAAGTGAACACATACATGGTCCTTGAAAAACACAAGCCAATCCAACATAAATCTCTGCTAGCTGACTGTCAAAACACACCAAGACAAATAGCAAAAAACTATCCATCTCTCTGTCAGCCTGACATGTCCACGCACAAACATTTAGAGACCGTCTATTCTGCACTTCAAAAGACTGAAGCTGGTCACATTTTAATGCAAATAAAGAATTAAGAAAAAGAAACTTCAGAACAGTGAAGAAAAACAAACAAAGAGTGAGTGATCCACCCAACAGTCTCTTTTCATATCTCTCACACATTTCTGTCCTGTCCACTGCTCTTTAGCTCAAACCACATCACAGGACCCCCTGGAGGGGCATCAGAAATGTATATCGTGTTGTGAGTGTGTAGGTTTTACAGTCATATTTGATTATGCAACAGTCATAGACTACATAAAATTATAGATGTAGTGTCTGACATGGCCCACAGGTTTCTGAAGTGCGAGACTGAAGTTACAATTGGGTTTAGTCAGTAGTTTCCTTCTTAACAGTTTGTTACTGCCAGAGAGCCCAAAACCAACTAAGATTAGGGAAGGTCAACGTCAATTACTTGCCTGGCTGTATTTTTCTTCTATAATTGAGCACTTTAACATGAGTGGTCTGTGGGATTTAGTCTCAAGCGTCTATGACTTGCAGTTTCAGGTCACATCTGTACTGCCTTCACAAAGGAAAGTGACATGTTGCTGCCTGCTAATGAGACACAACACTGGACAAGTAAACAAAGTTATTTTTTTGTGTGTGTGTGGTAAAATCAAACAGTGTGCCTTCAAGCTCCATCAACAGCATCTACCACACGGACATGTGTACTGAAAATTAACAGAAGACAGCTTTGCTTTAACTCAAAGTGCAGGCATTGGTCAACAATATTTCTTGTCTTTTAATTTAAATGTTTATATAACTTAACATTTGGGGACTTTAAGACACCTAAAACTATATTTGCATACAAGGCATTAGCATTAATTTTACCAACACAAACCTAAAATTATTCAAGAACATTTTCAAGACCTGTAAAGTTTAAATGGAACATAATTGTTTTGAGATTTTTCAAATGATCAGTAAATCAAAGTTGCAAAATAAAACTAAAGTAAAAATGATTTTCACTTGGATAGTTTGAAAGAAATACTGTGTTTGGGAAGAGTGAGTGAGTGAGCCTTTCAGAGAAGGTAAATCTTTAGTGAGGCATGAAACTGCAAGCATAGCAAAAATGTCAGCAGACTTCCTGTTTACCCAGGGAGCAATGCACCATGGGAGATGTGGTTTATTTGTTTAAATATGAGATCATTTGTCTTTGTCAAACCCATGCACACTCACTGACAGATTGGAAAGAGTGGGAGTACTTAAGGGGAAACAACCCACAGTATGCATGGAAAGAAATAAGAAAACAGTAATGGAATCTCCTTATGATTTGTGTAAAAATTATTTTTAGTTCTATTAAATATTAAGGAGCTTGTTTTCATATAATGAAATTTATCATGATGCAATGTAGTATATTTTAGAAATTCATTTTTACCCTTGTCGACCCAGCTGATCCAGTTCTGGAACCGCCGGCCCATAAATCTCAATGTACAGAGGCTGATAGGTGTACAATTCCTCCTGGACATGGGACACTGAAGCCAAAGATACTGTTTGACCCTGAGAAAGACACAGCAAACAAAAAAAAACAATAAAAAATGTATTAACTTTGTGTTTACTTTTTAAAAATGACAGATGCGATCATAGAGTTGATCTACAACATAATACAAATCTGATTTCCTCTGCATTTAGTGTTTTTTCTCTCTCTCTCTCTCCCTATTACAGCTTAAATCGAACAGTCAATGGAAAACTTTGCATTTTGGAAGTAGGATCATCAATCATCAAAGGGACCTTTTATCTTTTCCACTTTTGTACACGTTTAATGTGGCTTAATACATATTAAATCTGGTCAGACAAGAAGAATTTTGATGGCAAATATAGCACGTCTTTGTTTAAAAAGGATTCATGCACTAATCCACGGAAAATAAATGTTGAGAAACTTTACAATCTTCAAAATTTGGCACAAAAATAAAGAAACTGCACAACCATGATGCATCAAATAAAGCACCTGAAATTCGCTATGAAACTAGGCAACTTTAAGAAGTTCTGGAATTGTATCTGGTGTTCGAACGATTTATCCCACCTACCGATATAAGCAGGCAGCTCTGAACTGAACCACAACCCTAACTCTAGCAATAAACATTGAAAAAGAACTCTCGTCACCGAATGTACCAATGTGGTTGATTTCAAACATTCCAAAATGATACATTTAATAAATGGGAATGTTTCTAAATAGCAAAGTGCTCTCTAAATGCTGAAGAGCTGTTTTACATAACTAATAAAATAACTACTAATCAAGACCTACACATCTACTGAGGTCCGATCTAAAGATATGGGACAACATAACTCACTGCCAGCAGAAACACACACATGCACGCACACTTCCACCTACACGGACACATACACACACACGTAAGAGAGAGAAGTTGCTGGAGACAGACAGAAACCACAGAATTGAAGGAGCGCAAGTGTACATGTGGTGAGGGACTTTCCAAAGCAGAGCTGTTCTTTACTTTGGCCTGAAACCACTGACTGCGTGTTTTTATAAAAAACAGCCAAGTGATATAAAGGCTGTCAAAATATGAAGAGAATAAAACAAGAAATTAAAAATAAAGTACAATTATGCACTATTTTAGTCCTCACAAGGCGTTCTCATATAACTTTTCTGAATAGAACTACATTGAATATTTGTAAACATCACACAAAGGAAGAATACATTGAGTCATTTTAAGCCCAGAATTTAGGGAATAATATAAATAGTTTTTTTTGAACCCCCCAAAAATAATTTGAATTTAATTATAGATATCAAAAAGTATTTTTGGGTGTACTAATAAACATATATTAGGCTAAAAGTATTAGTAGTATCCATCCAATTAGTCTTGAGAGGTGTACTCATTTTAAAAGGCTTGTTGAAGAAAAATTCCCAGTAAAGCTCAGTCAAGTGAAATGTGAGGCTGAGCATTTCCTCACAAAAAAAACACATATATAAAATTCTAAAAAGCACACAAGTTTGTAAAATGCTGATCAAATTCTGCTGCAAAACAAAAGCTCTGTAGTTTATACAATGGATTCAAATCAGAATCCTAAGTTCACCAGTCACAAAAAAACCTTTCCAGCACTTTCCATGTCAACACACCCAAGCTATCCTATCATGGATTATCCTGTCAACAGCCTGATGCCAGTGGAAAACTTTTCAGCACATCAAGGTAGACCACAACCACATCTTCCCAACTTAAAAACTAAACATGAGCTCAATGTTAATCTCAGTTGTTGAAAGTGAGGAAATGCTCCCTATTCTGGACATGTTGAATGAGCAAAGACACACACTAACTCCCCTGCGCTTTTAAAACTGACCTGCTGGCTTGATCCATCTTCATTATTGTGCGGGGGTGGAGCGGGAAGGAAATCCCTGAGCTGAAATGGTGCACTGGTCGAATGTGTATTATTCCGTTTTAGTTGGAGCACTTGAACACTGTTAGACAGAGCCTTGTGTTCAAATCAATCAAGTACCTTTTGTACAAAGGAAAACAGTGCCAGCCACAGGCTTATGCTCAGCTCAGCAGGCTACAGATTTGCTATAAATTAACATAAACATTTCTTTTATTTTTCATCATTAAAACCTTCCCTGGTTCCTCAGTCTATGCTTGTGATTTATGTCTAGAATGAAATGTCTCATTTGCTATTAAATGATGCATGTCATCATTTTCATGTCCACTCGCAGAAAGACCAGTCACGGTTCTCTTGCTTCCATCTAACCACTAGCTAAAAGCATCAGCCACAGTCTGTTAAATTAAATTGGTAAGCTGTTTTTGTGTCCAAAAGAAGACATGTTAATAATATATTAAAACTTTTCTATGAATAATAATTTGAATATTAAAAAAAAACATTTTTTCATTTGTTAACAATACCAAAGCTGACTGTTTAAAACAAACAAAAAATACATTATTTCTCTTTGAATGTGTCAAAGTAGTTTACCGTAAAAAAAAGTATACAAATCATCATAGATCCAACTTTACAATCCATGTTGAATATGAAGCATGTTTTGTGATGTTTCTTTGATTGATTAAATACTTTACTGTATGTTTATTATTGTAAAATAATTTTGTTTGTTTTTTTGTGTAGATTTGTGAAAATGTATTTGAAAAACTTAAGTTTCTTTTTTTTCTTCAAAGTTTACTTGTACAATTTGCAAAATTAGGTCATAAAAAGTAGAGCAACTTTCATTCTCAAAATTCAATAGTCTTTTTTTAAATAATAAATAAGAATTAAAAAATAGTTTGTTCAATGAATGTTTTAATGTAGTATTTTCCCAGTTAATAATTCAACAATTACATAGATTAAAATATTATTTTGTGCTTTGAAATTCACTTTTAATTTAAAATTGTGAGGATCTTGGCTCTTAGCCATTTTATTTATAGTTAACAATATTCATGACTAGAAACAAATATTTTAAAAGTATATCATTCATTGCGATCAGATTTGACAAGCCATTAAAAAAAACATACATAATATGCTTTTTCAAATGGAGGCCAACATACAAATAGACGCCATCCATTGAAAGGATTTAAAAGTCATTCACATTAAATATTTCCGAGTGAGTGACAAAAGACAGTGACGAGAGAAATAGAGATTGCTGGCCGACAAACTCAAGTGGCTCTGGTCAGAAAGAAGAGATTTTGAATCTTTACAGAACATCATCACACCATTCTTTCTACAGCAGAACTGGGAAATCTTAGCATGTAAAAAAACAGGCGCTTATTATTAATCCTATTTGTAAACCTGATGATGGAAGTTCATGGGGGTAAATCCTCAAGAACATTGATTTATAAATTGCACTCATGTGTCCAAACAAATCTGGCCTCGGGCTTTCCTACCCAAACTTTGGCCGGTCACATTTTTAAAAAAATCATGGAAAAAGGCCATAAAAACTGAAACTCAGCGATCAACTCCTTGGTGCTCCTCAACTCACAACTCATAAGCCATGTTTCCATCCGAAAATGGACAAAGAGGTTTTTGTGCAAAACTGGAATAACACAAATTATTTGCAAATAAAGCACCATTCAATAAGTCAAAAAAGTTTCCATCCAACCAGTCCAAGAGAACATTATAGTCACTTTCTGCTAAACTGGCAGCAAATATCAAAAGAAAAATGAAAGCTGCTGCTAAAGAAGTCTTTTCTTTGTATATAATAACTTGTTTGCGGCGGAATGCAATATGCTCAGTCATGTCATCTTGCTTTTGGAGGCAGGAGAATGCTCTTTGGGAACGTAGCCCTTAAAGATTGTTAAAGGAGGCGATAATCCTAAACCACGTTGATGACAGACAAGAATCTTACAATGACTAAAGATTTCAGATGTTGTGCAATGAATCGATCTGTTGGTTAGTCAATTATTGGCCCCCCATTGCACCCCAGTTCTGGCAGAAAAAATGCATTAACACTGTATTGCATTGGGATTTATTCAGTAAATAAATGCATTTCCATCCAAGTTTTTGCACATTTTCTTTTGGCGGATAAAAAGTTTACCCTACTCTGTTGTGCGTGTATTTTTGTAATGCACGTTTTCAAAATGTCTCCACATCTTGGCATTTCCATCCAGGGATTTTTTATTCGATGTTCCAAAATGCACATAAAAAAGGTGGATGTAAATGCAGCTATAGTCAAATACAATTTATAATGTTCAGTTATTTCAGGCCTAGTGTAAAAGAATTAAAAAAAACAATCAAGCACTGACAGTTGTATACCATACTGACTTGTTTTTTTTATTAGCATAATTACTAAACTTTGTGATTATAAAAGTTTTCTGTGAGCAGAGATCAAGTAAAAAAGTAGCCAAAAAAGTAATGAAAAGCACACAGCGATGAAATGGTTATAACCACTGTAAAACTACTGCCAAAAAGTAACAATAGGAGTTTATTAAACCACAAAATGAATGAAAGATTAAAGAAAAAAAACATTTATCGAGATATTAAGACATCAACCTAATTTTCAAAAAATATTCAACATTAAAAAATTAATCAGACTGAAATCGAAGAATAGAAATAGTATTACCATAATAAAACCGTGGTACCCCGAGATACGAATGCTTCAAGTTACGAAAGGTCTCGTGGGAAATTTTTTGCTTCGAGATGCGGAAAAAAAATTCAAGATACGAACAAACACAAACATTTCTGCGATATTTTCCGCTGGTTTGTATGACGTCGAGCTCTGATATGCTCTATAAGAGTCTGATATGCTTCAAAACACTTCAACACAGCGAAACATTATGAATAGTTTACCAATAATGTGCTACAACAAATGTTAAAGTCAAGGTGTCGTAAAAGAAATAACGTTTATAACGTGGAAAGTGCTGTTCTATAGCGCAAGTTAGAGAAACCCAGTGACGCGTTCTCAGAAGCTCTCTCTCCATCTGTTTGCGCTTGTGCTTGAAACAGTGTTTGTGTTAGTAATTCATGAAATATCTCGAGAAAGTTTACTTTCATACGTGGTGCCGTAATGTTTTCTGCATCCATTCCACCTCCTCCGACAAATTGCTTCACTCAAGGTAAGGTTTCACATTTATGTACATACATATTTTGCTTGTGTTTTATTCTGTTTTATTATCATTTATTACATTAACAATGTGTAGATCTAAGGATTAAAGAAACTTTTCTCTGGTTTTACATTTTTTTCATCTACTTATACTGTTGTTTCTGAGAGCCGTTGCACAGATTAGGTGTTTTACATGTAAAACTTGCTTCAAGATACGAACGTCACCCTGGAACGAATTATTTTCGTATCTCGGGGTATCACTGTATCTGTATACTTTTCATCATCCAAATGTATTAACTTGTAACAATGCATTTCATATGGGGTTACATTATCTTGCTATGCAAAGACTATTCAAATTCTCCTTCAAACAAAAGCTCTAACTGCATGCCTCCTTTTCCTAATAAATGAAAGGTCCATCTGAAGGTGGCTGAAATAACTTTTCATTTTGACCAAACGAATGCAACATGTTTTATAGAAATAACAGATTGGTTATATAAAATTTGCCAACAGCTGGATTTCACAGATATGACCATCAAACTTCAAAATAACTGGTTCATTCATGCAAAAATGTGATGCCAGTGTCCTGAGCTGAATGCAACTTTTGGAACAATATACTCTACAAATATGTAAAAAAAAATTCCCAGAGAAAACGATGAATAGTTTGGTTTTCACATGGGAATGAGGCCCATGAGGGCGTCGGGACTCTGACTCTGCAAGTCTTCCGTACACACCAAGGTCAACAAATAGAAACCGTCTATCAGCACCTCAGCTGACCTTCACGCAAATGCACACCTCACATCAGCAGATTTGAAAATGATCTCATACTCACTCTGCCTGAACCATAAAAATGAAATAAAACACAACAAATACATATGAAATGAATGAAAGGGACCCATGGCTGTAGGACCTAGATCAAAGCTCACTCCTCTCAGTGGAGCTGACAATCAAACCAGTAACCTTCAGATCACCAGTTGATCTCCTTATCCACTAGATGCTGTATGTGAACATAAACATGTTAAAACAGAAATGTTCATCTTAACACTAGAACACAAATTGTTTGAGCATGAAGTGAACTGGACCCTCCAGCTGACACTAACTGAACTATGAGAACCAGTGCCACCTTCATGCCTATAACTCACACCAATTTGAAAGCTTCTCCTGGCTAACTCCAGGTGTATCCTGAGTATGAATCATCCTGAGCGTGCCTCCTGCCTTTAATCTAAAGCTGAAAAACATGTCGATGTCGCTACAATCTTCCCTGTGCCAAGACGATTGGCAACAAGCACACTACTCATCTCTTCAAGACAAACATTTGTTGAAAAACACAAGTATTCGACCATATCTTTCTATTTTTACACTGAAATGTCCGTTTTTTTGATAAAATACCCCAACCTCTCCTCGTTTGCATGCACATTCATGACATGTTGCTTCAGGTCTGTGTCCTTTGCAGTGACCGCTGAAGGGTTTTTTAAGCACAAACCTGTTTTACCTGCTTTCCAACACAGAAGAGACATTGAATGATATAAACACACAGAGACACACTCCCACAACACCCTCTAATACGAAAGGACTTAAACATGAACTGCGCACTGAACTAAACATAGATAGATATGTTTAAAATAGGGTTGTGTCCGCTACAATTGTCAACAGGTGTGTAAACAATTTGGGATTTAGGAAATGTTTTTATTTTATTTTGTATTCAACAAATCATAACTTAAAAATGGAATATAATGAATCTATTCCATTTGCCTAAAACATCTCCCACATTATTTTTATCACACATAGCTTTTTTTACCATTTTCGCATCTTTCATTGACGTACCATTTCAATAGATAATTAGAAAGATTAAATTATTGTTTTTTAAACACTTATATTTTTGTTTGTGCTTTGGACTACATGAATCAACAAAGTAGTGGCATACACAAAATGTGCACAGCGTTATCATTCGATTAATATGATATTAAAACTGTGTAACATGCGAAAGTTAAATTAAACAATGTAACTTCTAGTGAAGCAACGGTTACAGACTTTGTTGGTTTATTAATTTCACAACTTTTTTAAAATAAAAACATCACTTTAGCCCCTAATATAATGAACTATTTCTATTAAAGGATTTTGAGGTGAAATAATAATAAACAAAACTGGTTCATGGCTTTGACCATTTACACAACATCTATAGTAAATGGTTATGTATTATTCATATATTGCTGATATGTATTTAACCCACAACAGAGGAAGCTGTTACTAATCAAACGTTGATATAATTTCACATATGGCCTGAGAAGATTATGTCTATTATTTTGTTTTCCACCCTTTTTAAAATCCTCCTGGAAAGTCGCACAGACACAAGTCTCCCTCAAGTGAAATTATTATTATTTCAAGCAAGTAACTGATTTAAAAAAATGCAACACTTTATTCTCTGTCTTATCAGACTGGTCTGCAAATGAGCTCGTAGCTTCATGTCCTGCATTAAAATCTTACAGAGTACAGCATGCAGTGTAACATTGTTTTTGTTTTGCAACAGTTTTTGATCACAACAACTTTACTTTGTACAGCTAAGTTCAAAATTACTTTTTTTTATTTTGGCCCTTGAATGATCCTTTCACACCTCTAGTTTGTTTGATTTGTTTCGGACCAAAAGGAACAACTTTGAAATATTGAAATATTGTTGCAATAGATTTCAGATTTCAGACTATTCCTGATTCACACCACAGTGATCGCTCTGGTCCACACTAGTTGAAAAAACAGCCATGTGACATCATACAGGACACTCAATGGTCACAAAGTGTATGTGTTTTTACGACAGCTTTCGATTGGTTACAAAGAGAATGCAAACAGCAGTAAACAACAGAGAAAAGAACACCTGAAGACTGGGACAACAAGCTCAAAATGTTGATTTTAATCACTTATGATGCACTTTGCAAAAGACCCAACTCATAATGCCACGCCCAAGTGAGTACGGTGGATGTATTCGTTCAAAAATTATGTTTTTGTTTTTTAGTTCAGATCATAGTTCCTTCATTTTCTCATAACAAACAAACCACTCTAGAGTTCGTTTGGATTTGTACCAAGACCACCTCATGGAAAAGGTCTCAAAACGCTTTTTTAAGACCGTTTTTGGTCCAATTTTTAGTTTGGTTGTTGCTTTCTCACCTGCTCAAACGAACAGTACAAGTGAACTCTAGTCCGATTGCATCAAAAAAAAAAAAACAGTAATGTCCGGACTCTTTCATGAAAGTGCCGCTTCAGCCTTCACAGAATGTTGGGAGCAACTGTCAACTTATTTAACACTATGGCTAATAAACAATGCTCTTCCATTTCTGGAAAAAAAAGACTGCTTAGAGTCTTGTGAGTCGTATGCAGGATAATAAGGTTTGTAGCGTTACAAACACAGCACTCTGAAAACGCAGTGTCTTCTTAACAGAACCCTGGATAGATTTTTATCATTGTAGAGGGTTGTTGTGTACACACACTCAAAACACCTGGAAATATGTGTTTTTTATCTGTTGTCTGTTTAAAAGATAGAAAAAACATGATAACATGTGTGTTTATGGTTTTCACTCACCCTCATTATTCCAGTAGAAAAGATTGTTGGCTTGACGGTTTGCTTTTGTTTTTCAATCTGGCTCTCAAGTTGAGTCGCTCTGTCTTTATGTTGGGCCAAGAGCACAACTGCAGGTAACTGAGAACGCTCCTGCAAACAAACACATTGATTTAAATTATACTCCATTTTACTTTCAACATTCTAAAGGATAAGGTCTAAGACCAGCTTCATTATTGTAAAGCTTTGTGCTTCAGATGTTAACGTATGGAGTGAATGCACATGTGTGAGTGTACCAGTTCATCCAGCAAGGCCTGTTTGTTTTTCCTCTTGGCCTGTAGCTGTCTCTGTTCCTCCTGCAGAGTCTCTAACCTCCTCAGCTCTGAATCCTGCTGCTCCTGTAGCAACATCTCCTCCAGCTCTTCCTGCTCACGTGTCTAAAAGATGTATTTAAAATAGGACAAACAACAAAATAGTAGATATAAAAATAACAAAACGGGACCAGTTTGACAACTCTTTTACTTTGGAGGTCAAATCATGAAAAGTCGCTCACCAGTTTGGCTTTGTTTCTTTGTATGCTGTCTTTATTATCTCGTTGGTACTGTTCCATTATCTGCTTCGTCTTTTCAACTTCTGTGTTATTAGTCAGGTTAAATACTGGACAATTGAATGAGAAAATACAATAATTAACGGGCAGAAGTTAAAAAAAAATTCTGAGTCTCTAGTGTTTTTATGTCTGAAAACTCCCAGCTTCTTAATCAGAAAGCTCAGCTCTGATTTGTCAAAAGACCAAGATCCTTGTGATTGGTTTACTGTTTGCTACACATTATGCCATTTGTCATTTGAAATCAGATCTCCATAGAACAGTTATCACAGCAAAACAAAACTGTAAATGCAGTTTCGAGTAAGAGCTTTAATGTGAATATTTTAACCAAGCCTTCATTTGATTGAACACACTCGGATTAATTTTCTAATTGTATTGGACTCAGACTTTTGGAATTAACTTTTAAAAGTTCATTTGGAAGTTGACATTTTGGAAATAACTTTTACCAAAGCACTACTGAGTCCAAGTCTTGTTAATTAAAAAAAAGTGAGTGAAATTGATAGTTAAAATGCATAATGTTGTGTTCTTTAACAGAAGGATATATTAAAGATTCTGATAACAAAAGACACCATTTATATTTGAAGTTCATAATTCCACTTCAAAAATTTGAACACAAAGTTAACATTACGTGACAACTGTCTTTTTTTTCTACTTCCTCAACTTTCAATTGTATTTAGCATCATGATCGTCAACATCATTTTGAGTTATTTTAAATTAAGTTGGACTTTAATGTAGGAAGAGCAATTTCTCAATAAACAGTCCGACTTGCAAAGCACAGTTGTAGCAAAGGAGCATGTGGTTATGTAGTCACAGACATACTCTCACCGGCCACTTTATTAGGTACACCTGTCCAACAGCTGCCCCCAACTATCTATTCAGCCGATCAAATGGCTCATTGCATTTAGGCATATACATGTGGTCGAGATGATCTTCTGCAATTCTATCCAAACATCAGATTGGGGAAGAAAGATGAACGTGGTATTGCTGTTGGTGCCAGACAGGCTGGTCTGAGTATTTCAGTAACTACTGATCTAATAAGATTTTCATGCATAACCATCTCTATGGTTTAAAAAATGGTTTAAAAAAAGAGAAAATTTCTGTAAGAGGCAGTTCTGTTGGCTCAGATTGGTTATGAGGAGAATGGCCAAACTTATTCAAGCTGATAGAAAGGCAACAGTAACTCAAGTGACTACCCATTACAATCAAGGTATGCAGAAGAACATCGCTGAAATGAACACATCAAACCTTTTGGCAGATGTGTTACAGTAGCAGAAGACAACAATGGCTGCCACTCCTGTCAGAACAGAACTGAGACGACAAATCACACAGGCTCACCAAAATTGTAAAATAGAAGATTGGAAAAACGTTGCCTGTTCTGATGAGTCTCGATTTTTGCCACAAACGATTAAGGCAGTTCTGAAAGCAAAAGGGATCCTACCCAGAACTGGCAAAGGATATCTAATAAAGTGGTGGGAAAATGAGCTTTTTTTGTGTGTATTTTTTTTATTTTTTTATTTTAAGCAAAAAAATGTAACTTGATGCCAACTCTGCCCCAATTAACGTTATTGGTTAGGTAATTGCTGTTGACTCAAGACCAGTAAAATGCTATTACACAATTTGCCGAGTATTCCTTTAAAAAATTGTATAGTCACAAGCAGGAGTATAAATAAGCAGCTAAGATAAGCAAACTCTATTTTCAGTCAATTCTTGATGGGTACATTTAGCATATGTCTGCATTTGCCAAAAAAAAGCTCCGCCCTACAGCCCTGCACATGTACACTGGCTGGTCTGGAATAATAAGCTTTTTATGCAAATTAACTAAAAGGATGAGATTTCTGAATCAAATTATTTAATTGGTGCTAAACAATAACATTTAATGACCACTTTTGACAATTTTATGGTCCTACATTCAAAGATAGATGACAGAATCAAATCCAAATTTTGGCAAACCAAAGAGTGAGAAAACAGCGGAGTAAAAGTCTTAAACACAAAAAAAATTAAAAATACCTAAAAAAAACAATTTCATGAATATAAACAAAAACAATTGCAATGTGTATCTCACCTATGTCCTCCACCTGCTCCAAATAGTCATTATATTCTTTCAAAGAAGAAAAATCTAATTCTCTTTTGTTATATCTAAAATAAGAAAAGAAAACATGTTAGATTATTGATATCCCTAAAAACAACCCTGAATGCAAACAGACTTCTTCTCGCACCTACATTTTGAGAACCTTCTTGCGAATCTCCACCTCTTTATCAATGGCTGGATCTTCGAAGAGCTGTACACGGAAATTACTCTTTCTGAGAGGAGTGTTGCACTCCACACAGCTCCCTGAACCACGGACAAACAACATGTCCACACAGCTCTCGCACCTAAAACACAAGGAACATTTCAGTGGAACCTGGCAGAAGCATTATTGAAAGGGAGTCAAAACAAACAGCAATGAATTTGCAATCACTGGAAAAACTTCAGAAGCCATTCCACACAAGCAAACATTTCAATCACCCGACAACTCCAGATGGCCACATTTGTCCAAAAACCTTTCCAAAAGGAGCCCACGTTCTACTAATGGATAAACCAGTGACTCGATGTGTGCATTAGAGTGTGTGGTGGTCTTATTCGATCGTAGAGGAATGATGATGGGATTAATTTGAGGAAATGCAGACAAGCATATCAAGGAATAAAAACACAGTGTTTCCTTAAAACCACTGTTATATCTTTCTGGGGATTTTAAGCATACAACCCATGCATAATTCCACCCTAATTTTCTTAAAAATACAGGAAACATTCATTCATTTTCAACTGAGCAAATTCTCTCCCTCTCTCTCTTTCTCCAGAAAAGACGCTTAACTCATGTCTGCTTCTTGTGTTGTTGAGAGTGATAATAGCACTCAAATGCCTTTACAGTATGTAAACATAGACTCTCATGTGAATAAATGCTACAAAAAATTCCCTCCTTGTTCCTCGACTCCTGATCTGTGTTTGTCAGCATGTTGAGAGGTTACTACACTCCTCTAACTCAGCACTACAGGCCTCATCGTATACACAGTAAATCTGCAAACCACTGCATTTCACACACACACAAGCTACCTGTGTCCTCTCATCTAATATCTCTCACACACAGCCATTTGTGTCCTTCACTTCTCATTGCTGCAGGTCATGAGGACACACTGGCATCTGCCTGAGGCTAAAGCAGCCTTGACTCTTCAACTGCAGCCAACGTTATTTCCTCTGGATGACTAACAAATTTAAAGCACAAGATGGGCTAGTTTTGTAAGTAAAGTGTAATGTTGACATGCATTTTTATTTTCTGCTTACATTCTATTCCATTATTCCTGTAAAAAAAAAATTACTTGCATATATACATTGGAGGTGGGCAAGAAGAGCGACAGCCCTGCACAGTTTAGATACAACCTTCATGAAACACACCTTCAATCTCTCCTTACTTTGTTTAAAGCTGCCCGTGTTTGTACTGAAGCAGGGCTGGAACAAATGGGAGCGACTGCAGCTCACAAATCTTATATAAAATGATTGTTTTGTATACCCATAAACCCCTTGACTAAGGGCTGTACAGCGCTTCACCTTCATTCACACAAAAATTGGACACCCTTCACCTCACATGAATATGCAAAACAGACAGGTACGGCTAAGAGGTAGGCATGAAACTCAACCTATAAGTATATTTTATAAGTTGAGTCCGCAACTCATTTCAACAATTATTTTTATATTTGGTATACAAGGTAGTTAATTATTTGTTTCTCTTTCATTTGTATTAAAAAGTCAATCTGGCAATCCAGCCAGTCAGAGGGGGCAGGATTTTGGTCAGATCAGGAGAACAACTTTGTGAATCTTGTTCAGAATTTTACTCCACTGATTTAAAAGACAAACGAAAACTTAGGAAAAAGGAAGTGACCAGTTTTAAATAGCTTTTTGTTTTCTGTCTTTTACACAGAATATTGTTGAAATGTTTAAGTTGCATTTCACTTATATTTATTTATATATATTAATTATTATAACAAAAATGTTGATGAAGCTTTGAGCAGTTCTCACAGCTGTCTGAAATGCAAAGGGGCAGGATATTACATCAGTTGATTGTGTGTGGCAACTCAACTAACACCAGAACATTAAAATGGATGTGAGGATAAACAGTTGTTTACTGTTTAAAAGCATTCAGGAAAGATGGTCTTCAGAAACATTTAACAAATTCACTTCGGGGAATTTTCATTCTGTCGATATGAAGTTGGTTAACTTGAGGAAATCGGAAACATACTTTTTTCAATATACAAAACAATCTATGTACATTCTTTTATACGCGAGAGTTCACCTAAACTGTTATGAGTTCATAGACTGCAGTGAACTGTACGTTTAAGGTTATTTTTCTCACTCAATGTTGAAAGATCCCTTAGCTGATGAAATGCTAATGTGATATATTCTGCTCTATCAACTGCATTTAATCCTGTCTATGGTTAATTAATTCCGAGTCCACAATACTCCCTCTTGAACCAGTCAAGGGAATGTGTGTTGGGCTGTCTCCAGCATTTTGTCATCAGTGTGTAATATTATTCATAAGATCTCCAAGCCCCAGGTCAGCCGTTCATTGTGAGTCTTTAAGTTCTCCACAGGTCAAGGACATTCAGAACAGGAGTCACATGATGTGCTAGTTGACATCTATCACTGGCTCTTAGTTCTGTGGCTGAACAACTACTCATATTTGCTCTGGATGAAAATTGATAGTTTATCTGTACATTTTTAACATGGAACCCCAGCCACCAATCAGCAAGTTGACTAGTTACATTATTTACTACAATCAACCAATCACTGGGCAGGTGGCAGAACCATTTTGTATGTGGAATCATTTTTAAATTGTAACATTATGGTTCACGCACACTTCTCTATGTGATATTTGACCATAAGAAAAAGTTAAACCCACCCAAAAGTAAATTATAACGTTTCATGTTTTCATTACAGTAGAGTTATCGCTGTATGGTTATCTGTGATGGAGGGAACAATGTTTAATAACAACAACAAAACGTATGTTTAAATAAGCAAAACTGTAATTTGTTCAGGTTGGCAGAAACGTTAAAGTTATACCATTTGTAGTCAGTTTGGTCCATTTTAATTGAGAATTCCTTAACTTACGCAGAGTAAAAATAAATACAAGTAAAACAATCCAGGTTGCAAACAACACAATAATTTCCCAAAGCATGACTCAAGTTTATCTGGAGAACCAAATAAGCGTGTCATTTTAAGTATTCAAAGTTACTCACAGCGTATGTCCACAAACATTGACCATAAGTTTCAAAGACGGGTTTCTGTATTTGGTTGTCTTGCACCTCGGGCACCCCTGGTCATCCATATTTGTAATAAATAGCTGAGTCTACAGCCGAAAACCTTAGTCAAAACAAACCGTTGTCTTCGGGAAACTCTCCTGTTCAGCAGCGTTAACGCCGTGTTACACAAAATAGAGTCCCGCTAGAAACAAATACACCAAATGGTCGTTCCCCTTTCCATTCATTCGTTGAGAGCGCTCAGTTTCAGGAATAGGTGGATTACTGTATGACTGTATGACATACGTTTTTACTTATTGTTGATGGCTTGATGGCAATATAATATATATATTCTTTCTAGAATTATAGAACCTTATTCATGTGTGTATATGGGGAAAAGGGAAAAGCTGCTGATGCTGGAAAAGTGTAGAGTCCCTCAAACCCATATCCACTCCATTATTTTAGCTAGCATTAAGTTAGCTAGACGTTGGACATTTAATGTTCACATTTTAAAGGACTGTCTCAAAGTTACATACTATTTTTGTCTTTTCATTTATTCATAAATACATAAAAATACATGAAAATATTAAAGCCCATGTTTTGTGTTCATCTTTGAGTGCACTTTAAAACCATTGTATTAATCACTATTACTACCAAATTTATTTAAAAATAAAAGCCCAAAAAGTGTACATGACCAATTTTAAAATCCAATAGCTGGAAGTAGTTTGCATGTTCTCCCTGTGCTTGTGTGGGTTTCCTCTGTGTGGCAAGTTAGGTTAGGTTAATTGAAAAACCTTAGGTGTGAATGTGTGAGTGAATGTTGCCCTGCCTCTCGCTGGAGATATAGGCACCATGACCCCAAAAAGGGAATAAATGGGTTGGAGAATTAATGAATGTTTTCTGTTAGTCCTTAAGGGCTCCACCTTTGTATTGTTCATTAGTATATACCCGCAAGGGGAGAACATGCATTTCCACACAGTCAGCTCATTCAGAAAACCTTCTGATTGAAAAAAAAGCAGTGCTAACCGTTGCCCAATGTTGGCATTACATGCAATAAGAGGTTGTCTGTTAAAAACAAATACAAATAATAATAATAATTCATTTTCCAACCCGCTTATTCCCTTTAGGGATCAAGGGGGTCTGCCGGTGCTTATCTCCAACGCACATTGGGCGAGAGGGAGGAGTACACCCCGGACAGGTCGCCAGTCCATCGCAGGGCAACAGAGTCTGCTGTTAAGCTTACAGTAAACACAGAGCAGCTTGCAAATGCCTCGAATGAGGCGAGCCGACTCTCACCTCCAGAGCAGGTGAGCCGCGGGGAGGTGCGTCACAGCTGACTGACAGCTTCATTTCAATGAGCTTGCCTTGAAGCTATACGCCCCGCCCCTTTGGACAGTTCAAGTACCCAATCATGTGCGTGTCCCCCAAACTATCGAAGTCACGCTGCCCGACCAGAAAGAGGAAAGCTATCCATTTACAGACACCCGATATCGCTCGCATGGCGCACGGGTAACCTGATCAGCTTGTAGAGAAACGAGGCGGGGTGACGGACTAGAATCTAAGGTGAAGAATAAAAACAATGTCTGTTTCCTCAAGTACAGTGACAGTGGCAGACCACATCAAAAAGGAAAATGTGAGGTACACGGAGCCTCTCGAGGGCTCCACGGACAGCCTGGAGCACACCAAACTCTTTGCTTTGGAGAGTCCGGTGGATACCGGGACGCACTCCGGACAGGAGACCTCTCCTTCGGAATGTAAAATGCCCATTATGGACTCTTTGACTGCACCCGGTGTAACAGCAAGCTCCCTGGCTTTTTCACCGGAGCAGGTTGCGTGTGTTTGCGAGGCACTTCAGCAGGGGGGAAATGTGGATCGACTCGCGCGGTTCCTCTGGTCTCTCCCTCAAAGCGACTTATTACGCGATAACGAGAGCATTCTCCGCGCGCAGGCGCTCGTGGCTTTCCACCAGGCGCACTACCAAGAGCTTTACAGCATCCTGGAGAACCACAGTTTTAGCTCTTCGTGCCACTCCGCCCTGCAGGACCTATGGTACAGAGCTCGCTACACAGAGGCGGAGAAGGCCCGTGGCAGACCGCTTGGCGCAGTGGACAAATATCGTCTCCGTCGAAAGTTTCCCTTGCCCAGGACCATCTGGGATGGAGAGGAGACGGTGTACTGCTTCAAAGAGCGCTCCAGGAACGCGCTGAAGGACTTGTACAAGCAGAACCGGTACCCGTCCCCGGCCGAGAAGAGGAATCTGGCAAAGATTACAGGACTGTCCCTGACCCAAGTCAGCAACTGGTTCAAGAACAGGAGACAGAGAGACAGAAACCCGACTGAGTCACAATGCAAAAGGTGAGGATTCGTTTTAATGTGGGTAGACATTAATCAGTGGCCAGAACACAATGCCTGGCAAAAGTTTTCAGATTGAGATAGACTGTCTGGAGTTTTTGGCATTTAAAAGTTAAGCATTGTTTGTAAACTTATAAAACATAATTGAAAGCATGCTTTCAAGGGCAACTTGTAAAGGACGTCCTATAGATCCCATTCAAACTAGTGCGTAAAACGTAAGGCGTGAGTCACCACCTCGTGCAGGCTGCGTCTGTGTCCGTGTTTATTTTGAGTGAGTAGCTGCAGGATCCATTGACACGTATAGGTTCGGCCCACCACATAAATCACTCGGAATTGTTTACTTTTCTTTTTAGCCAGAGGGGATAGGAAAACCTCCACTTCAGCACTGCGTTTGACACACACACACACACACACGCACACGCACACACAGGTAATACAGGACTGACTTTAATGTTTTTCTCTTTGTGAACAAAGCTCTGCGCACCTGGTTCACCTCACCTCCCTCAAACACACACAGACATACACCCATTCTTTCCATTCACTGAAAGCTTAGACAATGAGCTTAGGCAATTTTGATCTCACGACTCATTATGTATATGTATATATGTATGTATGTATACACACACACACATATACACTCACTCACCGGCCACTTTATTAGGTACGCATTAGGTACTGGGTCTGAACATTCCTCAGAGTCTGGTATATATTAACATATAGCATCACGCAGCATAACTTTTCCATCCCACCGCATCCAAAGGTGCTCTATTGGATGAGATCTGGAGACTGTGGAGACAATTTAAGTACAGTGAACTCATTGTCATGTTCAATAAACCAGTCAGAGATGATCCATGCTTTATCCTACTGGAAGTGGCCATCAGAAGATGGTGCCACTGTTGTCAAATGGTCACCATCAACAATCAGACTGTGGCAATGTCATGATGCTCAATTGGTACTAAAAGTGTCAAAGTTTGCCAAGAAAATATTCCCCACAACATTAAACCACCACCAGCAGCAGCAGCCTATCAAGACTTTTGTTAACACCAAATTCTGATCCTATATCTGAATCGAAACTCATCAGACCAAGAATTTTGTGAGTCTGTGTGAATTGTAGCTTTGGTTTCCTGTTCTTAGCTGAGACAGAGAGGAGTGGCACCCCAGAGCAGTCTTCTGTTGCACAAACCTAGTTCGGCCATTCTCCTCTGACCTCTGGCTTAGTTTCTCTTTTTAGACCATTCTCTGTAAACCCCAGAGATGGTTGTGTGTGAAAATCCCAGTAGAGCAGTAGCTTCTGAGATAATCTTACCATGTCTGGCACCAACAACCAGATGGCACCAACAAACTGATGCACTGTTTGCACTTTTTGAGTTGCTTCCATGTGATTGGCTGATTAGAAATTTGCAAATATATATATATATATATTTTAGAATTTAAGTATATATATATAATATATAAATATATATATATGCACTTAAATTCTAAAATGAATTATAAATTAACATTTTTATTTATTTTTGTCAAATTTTGGTACACGTTATTGTTTCTCTATTATAGAAGCAAAATAATACGTAACATGATGTTCCCAACAAATTTTGCACGTGTTCTGCCAAACTTCGCCTGCTGTCGGTGGGGAGAGACGTCCTTTTTGAGGCGCAGCTGCTGCAATCATTCAATAAACGCGCCCTTTCTCTTTCTCTAGACTCGTGAATTTATGTTTGAACAGCTGAAGTCACCGTCAAACATCATCGCGAGGATCTAGCGTTGTCTAGCCAATGAAGAATCGGCTAATTTTAAACTCGTCACTGCTGCTCCTTCCCCATTTGTCGAAGGGCACTGAGAATATAAAGCTGACCATTTGTGAGGTCCAGCTGTGATCACGGGGGAGTGTCGCCAAATGGTGCGCATGAACCCGAGCGTGTGGAAGAGTGTGCGCAGGGTCTCCAGGATTAACGCTGACACGCAAGCCCTCTGATCTTTGGGGTCCTGCGGTGACTTAGATACTGGGCTCTCCATTTGTCGGTGCGCGCTCGTGCCTGTTGCTTCCTGATATTTTGCATACCTATTCAGTTCTTATGACTGAGTAGAATTTATATCTACATCTGAAATAAAGGGACAATAAATCTGTTCTGAACCAAGCACATGGAAATCTATCTTTGCTTCTCCATTTGATTGTAATATTTAACAAAGGATCTGTTTTTGAGATTGTCTGTGTAGTTTAGTTTTGTTTACAGGGGTGCTGCTGGTACTTAAATTAATCTAAAGCATGTTTTTAATAACTTCTATTTTTAATAACTTTTATAACTAAGGTTTTTGGAGTGGGGCTCGGAGAGTATTAAACTGGAAGAGTGGGGCTATTAAGAGTATATATGTATATTGCATATATATATGCAATTACACTCCTCTCTAGTTCAATACTCTTCCAGCCCCACTCCAAAAACTTTCTTTTCTGCTGCGAGCACCTGTTTTAAAAGGCACTTATTTTTTATGGAATTAGAACCTTTTTTATGAGCATTTCTTATAATTAACAGATCCTGCTGGTAAATAATAATAACATTTTGTTATATACACATTCACCCAACAAGAAAAAAAACAAGAGAGTTTGTCACAATGGGTATGGAAGATGAATGAATGAATGACCTGTTAAAGATACTTTTGATAAAGATACAAGAAGATCGATTTGTTTCTTGTGCTTCAACTAGTGTGAAGGACCTGTTTTTCGATGTTCTACAATGTTTATTCCTTCAAGAACTATACAAATGTGGCTAAGATGAAAGTGACCCATACTTGAAATTTGTATGCTAACTATCTGTAATTAAAATGATATACGTATTTATGCATCGAACTATAGATCTGTAATTCTGGCTGGTATAATAACCTTGGAACAAATGAAGACAAGATTGCCTTGCTTATCTTGACAAATTTCAGTAGGTTGTGTGACCTACAACCATGCAGAAATTTTACTTCTCTAGTAATCTGCAAGCAGTTACTCATTCATAAAGCTTTTCCATTTAGCATATCTGTTGATGGTAATCTATTGAATAAACGTGTGAGAATGCTCAACTATGATTGGCTGAGGTCTCTTTGTGGACTTCCTTTGGTTCTGCAGCCTTGGGTCTCTATAATTTTAAAGGTGAAATGCTAAGTTTTAGAAAATTTAGTTTGAATAAAAAGAAAGCAACTGAAATATTGCTTTAGCTGATTATTCAAGGTAAGTGCACACTGATTTGTGAAACTTTTGTTGTGTATTTCTATGGCCATACTTTGGACAAATAAAAATGTTCACAAAGCTTGCACAGTAAATATTTTGCATAAGTTGTGTAACATTAGCAAAAACACACAAACACTCTGATTTTTTCTGATTGTATCAGAGGCTTGAAAACATAGCTGCGAAAAAATATTAATTGCAGTATATGCAATAAAAATTAATTAAAGATATACAGTATATCTTTAAATGATTGAGAAAATAGGATCTTTCTATCTCTGTGTGTCTCTCTCTCAGTGAGTCAGATGGAAATCACAGCACAGAGGATGAGAGCAGTAAAGGCCAGGAGTCTTTGTCCCCGTGTCCAATGCCCACCAGTGTTGATGGAGTGGGGAGGAATACGGTCGTCCCACTCTTCTCTGAAACTCTGGACGCTGGAGTAATCATCCAGCAAGCTGGAGAAAGTAGGACTTCAGTCTCCCCTTCATCTGCCATCTTTAATGGAGTCTCAGTCAACCCTCCTTCCTCTATTTTCCACAATGGGACCTCTTCATTTCTTTCCTCCCAAGGACATGTTCTCCTCAGTGGAATGAATATAGGACTCCAGAACTGCAGAGCGGGGGTCAATGTAACAATAGAAGCAGCAGAAGTGCAGAAAGGGATAACGTCTAACTCCGCAATCTCTTATCACTCATTTCACTGCAGTGTGAACGGGAATGGGGTAGAGGTCAAAGAAGAGGATCTAAGACAGGATCTGTCAGTTCATGACCAAACTACGTCCATTTCTTCGGTGTTCAACCATACTTCATCAGAAGGCTTGCAGATTGACAGTTACAGTTTGCTTTCTGGTACCAATGGAAACTCGCTGCTTAGCAACAAGATTGTACTTCCTTCCATGCAACTGTCATCGTCTTCTTCGCCCTCAGGTGAGTGAGCAATCATATTTCATTTAGTGATTTTCAAGAGAACACGTTTCATTTTATTCAAGAGTTCATTTGGTTGGACATAATAGTTTCTAGTAAAATGTACGTGTTGTTTCTATATCTATATATATATATATATATATTAGGGGTGTAACGGTTCACGGTATGTATTGAACCGTTTCGGTACGGCCTGTTCGGTTCGGGACACTTGCGTACCGTTTCGGTATTCGGTATTTTTATTAAATGATATAACTGTATTATTAGCGCGATATTAAGCGCAGCGGAACAATGTTCCTAGGCGAGTTTCCGCACGGACGCTATTGAGTGACGAGCACGAGTAAGAAAATGGGATCATGGCAAAGCGAAAGAGAAGCCAGAGCTTGAAGACCCTCCCACCTCACTGTGGTCTCCTGTTTGGGAACACTTTGGCTTCTCTGTTAAAATACATAACGGGGATAGACGAGTGGATAAATTTAAAGTTGTATGCCGACATTGTTCCACGGAGATTGGGCAGGCAACACATCTAACATTTTCTACTGCTGGAGATATTGTCACTGCAACCAGATCTGTGCTCTCTTCAGAAAATGTGGATAGGTTAATCTATCCTATCTATCCTAACTAGTTGCAGTATTTCATTTTTTATTTAAGAAAAAAAGTGTTTTCTTAATAAAGAGTGCAATTTATTTAAAATATCACCCAAATGTGTCACTTTTATTTATTTTATGCAAGAATTCTACTGTGTATTGGCAGCTTTTCAAAATAAAGAAAATGTAAGTTCTTATTGTTTTGTACCGAACCGAATGAACCGAACCGAGCTCTCCAAGACACTGTACCGAACCGAATACGATTTTAGCGTACCGTTACACCCCTAATATATATATAGCATGCATCACATAATTTTTAGGATGAAAGCAGAAACTGGTTCCAGAAGGCACCCTTTACCCTGTACTTTATTCTCCTAAAGAGATCTACAAAAAGTGCTCTAATTTATGTGGAAATTGATTACCTCAAAACATTTTAGTTGACAAACCTGACTACACAGTATTCACTTTGAGTACTGTGAAATTTTTAGGGTGTTTACAGTGTGTAATGCACAATGGATGTGGAAAATTATAGACAGTTACATGACACTGTTCTACGGCAAGGTATCCTGGACTCCTTGCTTTTCCATTGGTTTTAGCATTACTTCAGAATAATGTGTTTTAAGCAGCTTCACAGTAATTTTGCACAGCCTTCATCATAATACACTCTTCTGCAATGGGAGGCTCTGTGCTTTGGTGGGGAGATTGTGTTTTCACCTGGTGGTGTTTTCAAACTGGTGCTGTTCATGATACGCACACTGCTGTTGTGGGTCGTGCTCACAAGTTCTCTATTGACTCTCATGCTATTGGTTTTCAAAGCCTAATTAGAGATCTGCAGGTGTTTATATGCTCATCATGAATCTGAAAATCATTGTTATGTGTTCATGCTACACCACCTCCATCCCTTCGCTGCTTTTAGGAGGTTTCAGGGTCCAGATCTCACATAGCCGGCGGAGTGAAGCCAAACTGCGGCGAGCACCCCATGACGCTTGCTGTCTAATGATTATCACCTAATACAAGTCTATCGGAAAAAGCATATCATAAATTTTCTCCTCAGCAAACGGTTTTAATGATTTTCAAAAGTTATCTATACAGTGAACAAACTTAAATAGTTTTATTCTTTTTATCTAATTTATCTTTAAAATTTATCTTTGTGTTGTTCAGTGGTTCAATTTTCCCATAAAAAAAACTAGGCGGGACCATGTGATTGACAGCTACACAGAGCTGACTTACAGCTGTCGTGAGAAAGATCATTTACGCTGCCAACAATCAAATTTAGAGAAGTTGCTCTCAAATGTTTGTTTAAAATCAAAAACATCAAGCAGTTTGGTAATGTTTACTCCCAATGTAAGTCGCTTTGGATAAAAGCATCTGCTAAATACATAAATGTAAATGTACAAAATAAATCCTGCGACGTGCTGAAGTGGGTAGCACGCAAGAAACAAACAACCCTGCGCAGGGTCGACGCAGGTTTGAATATGGCGTCTTTTCCATCCTACCCCATTCTCCCCTCTTAATTTCCTGTCACTCTTCACTGTCCTCTTTCTGCGTGTGAGAGGGGTGGAGCTCTGAAAGCGTGACAGTTCCATCCTTTACAGGAAGTCACATGGTATGCAGATGTGCACCCATCAACAGCAGCACCCTCTCCAGCTCTGATAAGTTTTTACATTAGCCCAATGGCTGTAGGCGGTGTCACGCAGTCCATATTTTTTACCGTCCAGATTACTGCTTATTCCCAGACAGTTTGCCTGGTGTTCCAAACTATGGCAACTATGCTCCAGTATGTGTCGCATACCTACGTTTACTTCACTTACACATGCTCAAGTTTAATCACAATATGTCATAATTGTCATAACATTTTAATGTGGTTTATAATTTTATTAAGCTGATTTTTGCTATGATTTCTCATTAATCTGTATGTGTGTATATCTGTGTGATGCTTCAGGCGTCGTAGCTGGTGGCTCTCCGCTGTGTCCAGTACAGCTGGAGGAGCAAGAGAGGCTGCGCCTTAACTCTTTAGAGTCCAGCACAGCTCTCTACAGCTTGGACAACGAACACACACTGACCTCTGTGAAGAAAGAACCTTTAGAAACTCACGCAGGATTCCTTTACCAGCTGAGTTACTCCCCTGACCCCACTCACGGCTCGGATTCCATCAGCACAACCCAGCAGGACTACACCAAGCAACCTACAAGCACTTCCTTACTCCACTTCAGACCACAAAATGAACAGATGCTCGCCACCCTTAATGGAGAGTTCCTGTATGCTACAGATTCAGATGGAGAGAAGGGCGACATGAGAGAAATGGAGGAAGAAGGTGACAGGAAACAACTGACAAAACTCAAAACTGTCAATTTAGAGGAAGAGATGACTGACCTTTGAAGTTGAGTTAAAAAGGTTTATTTACTTAAAGTATTGAATTGTTGTAAAGAATCTACATTTAACTCCAGCTTGGTTTGGAGAATCTATGCAAATACAGCTTTTCCTCAACAATTTAGTAACAGGATGACCCAGCTTGGTATGGATTAACGATCACCAACTTCCAGCTCTGAGCTTCATAGCGAGTGCAATAAAAAATGCAATCCAGCCGAAAAACAAAAGAAGAAGAAACACAGCACAGGAAAATGGAAACCATGGGAGAAGTGTTTTTTTTGTTTTGTTTCGTGGTGGCTTATAATGCTCAACTTTTATGAAGCATACATTGACTATTCTTTCTGGCCAATCAGCGAGCTCAACAACTGACCAGTCAGTGATCAACAGGATGTTCTTGACCTAACTTGATACAAATAAAAGTATTGATAAAGTATAGAGAATGCGGTGGAAAAGCCCCCAAAAGCACGCTGAGTCGAGCCATTACAAAACAGGTTGGCTGAAAAGGGCCAATAAAAGAGTTTAATGTTGAAAGATGAAAGTAGAGCCCCATGTTACATGAAAAACAAAACACAATTAAAGGTTAAAATGATGGAATACATTTCTAAGTTAATAGTAAAAAAAGGATTTTTATCGTGTTGTTCACTGTAGCATTTTTGTACTATGGTTTAGAAATAATTACAGACGTAAATTAAAACCAGTGAACTAAACTGTTTACATGAATTTTGAGAACCAGAACCAGTTCTCATTCTACCTCTGTGTTTGTCCCTAATTTCTCATGGGTGTAGATAAGTGTTTTATGAGTCACTTGCTAAATTCTGCCAGGAAGAGCTGAGTTTAGCAAACAGGTGGACGTCCAGTCATCTGATTCTGAGGTCAGCGGTACCAAACAAGCGTTTCATTGCTCTGAAAATCACATAATTCATATAATACTATGTTCAGGCTACACACATATCCACACACATACAGCCCATAATGTTTGCCTAGCAAATCAGCCGATGAGTCAGAATGGTAGTCACAGATGCAAAATCAGATGTGATACTTTCAAATGATACACATTTTACACAAAATTTATCTTAAAATAGTCATTTAAGCCTTACAAGTCCCTGCACTCACTGGTGTGTGTGCAAATCACATTGGCTGTGTTGAGTTATTTAATTTTGATTTAAAATGTAATGCGTAGGGTTCAAAATGTTATCAGTTTTGATATTTTTGGTTTTAAACAAACAATACAAGAGTTACATAATCTGCCAGGTAATTTAAATAAAAATGTGAGAAAATGCCCAATTGTCTTTCAGTCCGCAAATTGGTGCCATCAGTGCCATCTAGTGGTGAAAATAAGAGATAACCCTCAGAAGTACAAGACCTGTGAAATGGCGTGTAAGTTTTGGCACAAAAACTGCATGACACACTTGGGCTTTGTCTTTGCTTTTTGGCGGGGGGTACGAATTTTTATTTTGTCTCAACACTTAAGATTTTTATTATAAAACATACAAACTGTTTTTTCTCCATTTCTCCAGTAAAAATTTGAAAATGTAATACTCTGAATGTCATTTTTTTAACAATTTCATGTCTGTAAAAAAATTAAGCTAATGATATTCTTAAAAATATCAAGCATTGCCACAAAAAAACACATAAAGTAAAATAACCATAAAATAATTTGGAGTGTTTATAAACATGTTTACAATACATTACACTAAAATACTTTAATTAAATATGAAATTATACTTTGATTTAAGAATTTCTTTAATCTCATGCATTGTGTCTAAGAATCTGACTTCTGTACCCTTTCTTTTTCAATAATCCTGATATGACAGGGAGCAGGATTCTGTATTGCTCATAATTGATCACAGCTCAATTTAAATTGAACTTTCAAAAAACTACCTAATGCCATTAACACGCTAAGTTTCGAGAGGAGCTTATCATGAACCGGTGACTCTGTATATTCAGTGATATTTGATCAAGCTACCTCACATCCAATCCTTCCCCACTCTTTTGAAGTTTTGTTAAAAAAGTGTTATAGATTTGTAACAACCATCCCACTCCCTACCGATGCTCACAAATGTCATCCACAATATTGTGTGTTTGGGCTCATACAACAAAAGAGGACCATGCATCAGGGCTTTTTTAAGTCTCATGCAAGACTGTCTTTCTAAGAATCTGATTCCTGTACCATTTCTTTTAAAAAATATATATAGTTTATTCTCCATCTCCCCTCGAAATAAGTAATGTTTACCGTTAATTCTACTCAGTCAGTCTCCTGGTCTGGACGGTTTAGCACAGCTTAGCATAGACCGCTGAATCCAACTTAGACCGGTAGTGTCTCAGCAAAAAAGACCTTTGATAATAGAAATGATAGTCAGCAGAAAATGAATTGTCGCTTTTTTGTACAAGGAGAATGTTATTACTTTTAAAAGTCCATATGACCCCAAACTATCCCCAACTGACATGAAACCACAGGCTTTAAAATGACACAAGACATTCATATGTGAAAACCATTGAATTTTGTAATTAATCTACAACAAGTAAAGTGTAACATTCAGCAAAAATAACAAATGTTAGCTTTTTCGATCAAACTTTATATATTGAAGCAACAGTGTCTCAGTGTATAGAAAATATAGGTCCCAGCACTGACGGGTGAAAAAAGTAACTTTTAACTCATAATGCTTGTGAATGAAATGTAAACACACAATAGTTTCGTTTCGTTTTTGAGAGCGGATGTTTCCTGGTTTGTCACTTTTGTTTTCATGTCGGTGCTTGTTTGACAGCTGCACAGCTATCAACTTTTAACTGAAGGATAAACTGCAACTAATTTAAGACAACAGAGCTGATTTGTTATGAAATAAGTGTATGCAATGCTGTAAAGGCTTACACAAACATTGTGAAAATTATTTTAGCTTGGAAAAAAAGTTGAAGTATACTTTTCTAAATAAACAAAAAAAATGAAATCGCACGTGATTGATTTCATATTTATTCTGCAAAAACAGCCTCACCCAGTTAATTTCATCACTAGGTCCGAGAAAGCTGATTTATTTGCATTCTCATGTTATGTCTACAGTGGAGAGTATGTATTCAAGCAGACAGGAAACATGCAAATTAAAGGATTTAAGTAGCTGAGGAGGGAAACAGAGACGTGGTCCAAAAGGCCAGGCCAGGCCGGCTGCAGGAAAATCAGCTGTGATGGTTTGCACATGCCTGGTGGTCTGGAGCTTGTTAGCAAGCTGCTCTCCTCTCAGTCTCCTAAATTCAAATAAACAGGAGGGTGATTTCTGGAGGCCCTGCCGTCTCCTGTCAAGGGCTCCAGAAGAACAGAAACACTCATGTATTTGTAAATGATTGTTCCAGATGCCCCTGACAGACAGCATGCCATTGCTCTCAAACACATTGAAACATGTTCTCTCTCTGATTTTTCACAAATGAAACAATAAACTGGTTTGAATGATAAACATGTCGATTATAACCATTCCAACATCATGTATAATATAAAACTGATTTAAATCAACTATTTGTTGAGCACTCTTACCAAAATAAACATTTTTCTGCTTCAAATATAATGTAAATCAATGCATTTAAATAGCCATCAATTGTCTGCATCTGTTCTTAATCATTTAAGTACTGGAAATTCCTGGATCACAAAAAGTATGTGCTTCTAAATTTAACCTTAACCATCATTTATTCTTGCAACAGCTTGCAAATGATAAGATGCTTCAGCCTGAAAGCTAAAATTGCAAATCAAAGCCCAAATTCAACTTTAATCAAAAACCTTGATTCAACTTTAATCAAGGTTCCAGACCTTGTTTGATGACAGTTTAACAGATTGCTCAATCTAATGATTAGTTTAAAACAGCAGAAAAACTAAATCTACATATTAGAATTCAGTAAATGACTCATCTTCTAATTCACTTAATCTACTAATTCATCTACTTAATTATTGCACTGGGTGACAGCTTTAATATTGAATCCACTCAGTGCTGAGATTTCTGGAGTACAGAATGAGCTGTAGGACCATTCACATGGGTTTCTTCTCTCTCCGCCTACGAGACACCCTCCTCTGTACTGAAAAAGTTTTGTCTAAGGGTGCCATGATGGCCTTTCAGTTTTTCTTTGTGCACATACTCCGGATTCTGACGCAAGACTAAAAACATGCATGAGGTTAATTCAGTTCAATGAATTCCCTTTAAGTGTTGCCCTGTGGTGCACTTGTCCTGCCCCCAGTGAGCTGGAGAGATCATCCCCCAGCAGAACCCAGAGACCCTGAAAAGGAACAAGTGGGTAAAAAAGGTGTGAATTTTAAAATGATTCAATGCAATTATTTAATCAGATGTTAAACAAACTTTGGATTTTTTCACGTAAACACACTTTTCCAGTATAGCATCTCATTTCAGTAACTGGTGTTTACAGTCCTTACAGTCTGATTGTACACAGATTGTACAACAAAGCCTTGCTGAGCGTAAAGGAGAGGAAACAGTAGCATTTGTCACCTGTTCAGAGAATCCTGTTTGACCCTGTTGCCATGAGAGACATATCAGATAACAGGAAATTCTGCAATGATTCTGGTCTTGTGCAATAGCCTGCCATCATGTTTTAACGTTAAACCTTTAGAATTATTGTGTTTGAACCCCTCATCCGAGCATCACACAGAGCTACAATGAGAAGCAGCAATAAAAATATAAAGCTCTCAAACTTATCCCTATTAAAAACGATGACCTCTCACCCCTGGCGGTTTAGATGGAGGGGAGACTTAACCCCGAAAAGCAAACAGAGCTGGATTTGTAACCTGAGCCTCCCCCCCAAACTCCCACTAATGAGAGGTCAAAGGGCAAGCACTGCTCCTCAGCAGCATCTCATACCTGCATAAGTTAAAGAGTCAGAGAGAAACTCTCAACGTATAATAACTGTACTGTAAATGGACCATGCTAGACAACATTGTGGATGGTGAAAAACAATTAAAAGTCTAAATAATTTAACTTGGATATGATTTCATGAGAACTCAGAAAATCACAGTTTATTTGAGATGTATTGAGTTTGATGGACTTTTATTTTCATTTTAAGTTTAGAGGCAAAACATTTTAAATTGTGACGACAGGGATCTTTGAACACTGATAGCAGACACCTGAGGCTAAGCACTATAGTTAATTTTATTTTGTTTCTAAAGCATAAACAAGACTGTGCTGATATGAGTGTTGCGTGGAGAATGCAATCATTTGCACATTTATTATATAATATTAATATTAATAAAATTTGTATCCATCAACTATTAACTGTTCTAAATTCAACAGTTCCGTCTGTCTGTCAGTGTCAGGTAGTGTCCCCATGTTCTGATATTTTGGTTTTCATAATTTCATATATTTTCAGCTATTTTCACTCCAATTCCCAGGCACCACTCTTTAATCAGTCTTCACTAGAAGAATCTGTTTTCACTTATCTCAATCATGCATCATCCTATCGCCAGTCTCTTCCGCAATCACCCTCCCTTCACTCAAACGTCTGTTCCACAATTCATGTTGCTACAGACTCTTTCTATGCAATGCTTTCCTGGTGGGTTATTATAACTTATTACCTCTGTCTTCTCTCCTTTTGTGTTGGTTACTGTCCTGATACTCTCTGGCTGTTAAATATCCCTTAACTCTTTCTGTTGTCGTAAATATCCAGTGTATTCCAGCAATTTCCAACCTTCACCTATAAGCAACTCAGCTCTTTTCTTCTGGCTCCCCTTGTTACTGATCCCGTGTGGTTGCTCTACTGGCTGCTCCTGTTCCAGTTCACGATTCAGTGTGGTTTGCCTACCTGTCCTGGCTGCTCCTGTTCCAGTTTGCTATCCAGTGTGGTTGCTCTACTGGCTGCTCCTGTTCCAGTTCCCGATAGAGTGTGGTTTGCCTTCCTCTCCTGGCTGCTCCAGTTCCCCATCCAGTGTGACTCGCCTTCCTGTCCTGGATGTTCCGGTTCTAGTTCCCGATCCAGTGAGTTTCACCTTACCTCTATAGGCTGCTCCTGTTCTAGTTCCCCATCCAGTGTGGTTTGCCTTCCTCTATTTTTACAGTCTCTGATCGGTGTGGTTCACCTTCCTCTACTTGCTGCTCCAGTTCCAGTTCCCGATACAGTGTGTTTCACCTTCCTTTCTGTTACAGTCCTGGATCCTGTGCGGTTCGCCTTCCTGTTGCAATTCCCAATCCAGTGTATTTTGCCTTCCTTTGCTGGCTGCTCCTGTTCCAGTTCCCGATCCAGCGCAGTTCATCCTCTTCTCCTGGCTGTTTCTGTTCCAGTTCCCAATCCAGTGTGGTTCACCTTCCTCTTCTGGCTGCTATTGTTCCAGTTCCTGATGCAGTGTTGTATGCCTTCCTTTCCTGGCTGCTCATTTTCCAGTTGCTGATCCAGTGTGGTTCACTTTCCTCTACTTTTCCAGTCCCTGATCCAATGTGGTTCATTTTCCTCTGCTTGCTGCTCTTCTTTCAGTTCCCAATCCAGTGCGGTTTGCCTTCCTCCAATGGCTACTCCTGTTCAAGTTCCTGATCCAGTTTGGTTTGCTTTCCTTTCCTGGTTTCTCCTGTTCCAATTCCCAATCAAGTATATTTTGCCTTCTTTTGCTGGCTGCTCCTGTTCCAGTTCACTATCTAGTGCAGTTCATCTTCCTCTCCTGGCTGCTTCCATTCACCTTCACGTCGTGGCTTTTTGATCTTGGATATTGTCAGTGTGGTTGTAAGAACATGCAGACACCTCACAGGAAACTGGCCTCAAACCAGCAACCTTCTGACTGAAAGACCACTGTGCCATGTGCCACTCAGAGTGGAGTTAAATGATAGATAAATTATCGACGTATATAAAACTGAGCAATCAAACTTGCATACAAGGTCATCTGGGACACAAGATTGTATATCTGTGTAGATAGAGGAAACTTTTTTTCACATGTTCTGTGGTGGGACACCAGACAAAGCATTCCTTCGGGGTTTAAAGAAACCAGTATTCCGCAAAAAAAAAATATATATATATATATATATAGCAAGCACACACAAATCAGTCCAAAGACTTTCAGTCAGAAAGACTTTTATGCAGGCTCACCCACACAAACACACACATCCACACGCGCACACACACAACCCTGCACTCAGACATACACACACAGGAGTTAATCTATGCCCCTGGTGAAATTGGACCACATACAGATGGGGGGGGGGGGGCTGTTTTTTTCATTAACAGCCCACACACACCACAGGACATGATTTCTGAATGACTAAATGAACTTTTAATTTGCTGTTTGAGATTCGGAGGCAGAACTTTTATGCTAATAACAGTAACTTAATAATAACCAAGCAAGCCATTAAATTGAAACAAATTTTGATTGAGTTAAATAATTTTTTTAAAGATTAATCTTTTTTTTTTCATTAATCTGTTAAACTGTCTGGCGCCCTCTTCCTGTGTAAAGTTAACAAACCTTCGACAACTATACAGCATCTTGCACAGCAGGCCAATGCAACATTAGGGCTGGTAGAATTTTGATTTGGGAGGATTGTCGAAGTAATTAAGGATTAAGTGTAACATTTATGTTCACTATTGTTTGTAATGCCACATTGATTGCAACCTAAGAGCTGTTTTCTGCCAAATGCAGAAAAGCACCATAGAAATGAATGGAATTGGAATAATCGTGAATCATCTGAACGTAAACAGAAACCTTAATTATATACTTTTAATGTCATTTTGGATTTGACCATGTTTAAGATTATATTTTAAACAATTAAAGGATCATTTCACCCTTTTATTGCTCAAATTGTCCCTATAATTCTTACATAAATTGAGACCTTTAAATATTTAATCATTTAAGTGCAATTATTACATTAAAAACAATTAAATAAAAGAAATTCAATTGAATGAATTAATGTGAAAACTTGCCATTTTAGTTGATCAATAACGGATGTGATTTTCATGTTTGCAAAATCTTCTGTTTGGTTAAAATGATTTAGAATGCGTGTGTAGCTTATTTAAAGTAAAATGTGATTTGTGGTTTTGATTACACATTTATAACATCGAGAAATGCACGTGCATAATAAAATACAGCAGACTAAAAACGTCTTTCTGTCTTGATCGTTATACCACATCTTTAAAAAAATGTGCATGCAAAATGTCCTATTTATTATTATTCCTTATAATTTATACAACGAAATTAGAGTACCCTAGCCAATGTCAATTAGTCTGTTTTTACAATGAAAACATTTCTTTCCATGCAGAGGTTATAGTAGTAGCGTCGGCTTCGCCTCTCTCCATCATTTACACCTCAGAGCAAACTCATAAACACACCGAGAGAAAAGAAAACAGTTTACGCCCTCGCAGCGATGGATATAGGCCACGGCCAGCTGAACATGAAATATGATGACTTTTACGTCGCCCTTGTGATGAGGATGTTTGGAGTGGGTTGGCCCTCACTGATTACTGAAAACTTTGACTCCGCTTCACGTGCGAGTGTGTGATGGACGGTGACATCTTGAAATGATCACGATCTAAGAGTTTGGCAAGGACTCTCAGTATGTGTGTGTGTGGGGGTGGGGGGGGGAGGTTTACTGACAAAAATGTTCTATATAGAAACAAATCTGGAACCAAAAGTGAAAATCTAAAAAGAGCTTAAGGGGTTCTATGAATTGAAAAGGGTGCAATATAGAACAGGGAAAAAAACAGCGAAAAACCAAAAAGAGCTTGTAATGAGTTTTTTTATTTAGATTATTCAATTAACCTAACATCATGTTTTGAGCACGAGGAGAACGCAAACTCCTTCCAGGATGGCCACCGGCGAGCCTCGAACTGGCAACCTTCTAACTGGAATGCCACAGTGCTATCCACTGCGCCTTTGAAAAATAATATAGTTTTGATATCATTTTATCATTAGTTTCCCTCATTGTTAACAAGCAAAATCCCCTCCAAAGAAACAAAAGGTAAATTCAACTGAAAGACAAAACTTTCATTTACAGATTTAGATAAAAAAAAACTCATTAAATGAAATAACCCTTTGACAGTTTACCCATATGGAGTGGGGGCCAAATACCATGCAGAGTTATTCTAGAGAAAAACTGTTTTACTGCCTGATTTATATAAATAATCAATTAATTCCGTATCCTTAAAATCTTTAAAGGAGTATGTTCTTTCTGATACAACACGAATGATTGTTTGCATGCGTAATAATTAAAGATTACCGCCAAAGCACTAACGATTTTTTCAAGCGACAGCCCGAAATTTACTAAAAACCTCAAAATATTTAAATGATCATCTATTCTGTATTTTCTGTATTAAAAGTTTTAGAGACAGATGGTTTTGAGCAGTTTTGAGACATGCGGGAGACAAGCTCTCCAATCTCACTATAGTTCTTCACTAATAGTCCGGTTTATGTCAGACACCCCCCACCCCTCTAAAAACTGCAGCACCCAGCAGATGCTCCAAACTTTACTCAGCGTCAGCGATTATGCTTTCAACAAAATCAAGTTATTGTGTTAGTTAAAATACACTATAAAAATGAAAGGGTATACTTTAACCATGCATGCAACTGGGTTGAGATTGCTGGGCCATTTTTGGGCCATTTATATATTTTCAGTAGTTCCATATTTGACCCAGCTGGGTATAGCCAAATTAACCCCAAAAATATGTATTTAAATGTGTAAGTATATGTTATTTTATTGACCCATTTTTTTTAGCATCAGGTGTCCTTTAGATGCACAGTTGCACAGAACCAATGTTTCGCCATCAAACTTTACGTAACCTATTTGGCTCTGGTTATTCACTGTAAAAGGTGATAGTTTTAAAAGTTGGTCCGAGAGTACACGTATTCTTTTTCTTACTCACAATTTTCGTATTTTATTTGTTTTTAATTAATACGTTCAATTTATCGGTTTGGTAAAATGCGTATTCGTTTTCTCCTTTCAGAAATCGGTATCAAGTTAGTGAGGATGTGACATCCCTATGATGATTTGAGCTGTAGATTTGACCTAAGTTTGGGGGTATTTGGAAAACTGTGTTGTCAAAAATAGTTATATTTCATTTTCCTTTAAAAGTCATATATCACACCCGATTTGCCACCATATAACTTTTTACACAAATTTAAAAACGTAACGAAACAATACAAATTGTTACATTTGCACCATCACAAAAGAGAACAATCCTTGTAGATTTTCAAATGGACAAAAACAGCTGAATTGATCAAATCCTGAGTTTAATTTTCTGTTCAGTTTCTTGAAGAATAACTTTCATAACTTTCACGTAACACCACACTAACCCAAATCGACCTTCTATTTCATAATAAACTAAAAGTGTGGCTTTTGTTGCATGGTCTTTAAGTGAATGGCATCCCATCAACGTGAGTGTGTGCGCTCGTGAGTGTATATGTGTTCGAAGTCTCCAGTTTCAGGCCTTGACGTCCGTCCTCCGGGGAGGAAACTGAGCGGAACGGTTGATGCAGATCTGCTCTGTTTGCCGGATTAAGAGCACACAGGGGCGAGCTATCGCGGAATGACGCGCTGTGTTTCATGTGGAAAAACCGCATCCGCATTTCACACGCGCAACTCGGGAAGGTAACCCAGGTGTCACACATCAGTCCTGGAGTGAAGCTTTACATAAATCTGGATCGGGGCTCTTTGGCCTGGAACGCATTTGAGAGGAATTCTACCAGAGCCTTGGATTAGCGGGATTTTCCTGCTGGATTCCGCATCATGTCAATCCTGCCATCTTTCGGCTTTACGCAGGAGCAGGTCGCGTGCGTCTGCGAGGTGCTGCAGCAAGGAGGGAACCTGGAGAGGCTCGGTCGCTTTCTCTGGTCCTTACCAGCCTGCGACCACCTCCACAAGAACGAGTCCGTTCTGAAAGCAAAAGCCGTGGTTGCTTACCATCGGGGAAATTTTCGTGAGCTATACAAGATCCTGGAGAGCCACCAGTTCTCCACGAACAACCACCTGAAGATGCAGCAACTGTGGTTGAAAGCTCACTACGTGGAGGCAGAAAAGTTGCGTGGCCGACCGCTTGGTGCAGTGGGGAAATACCGAGTGCGCAGGAAATTCCCTTTACCCCGCACGATCTGGGACGGCGAAGAAACAAGTTATTGCTTTAAGGAAAAGTCTCGGAGCGTACTCCGTGATTGGTACACACACAACCCCTACCCGTCGCCACGCGAGAAGCGAGAACTGGCCGATGCCACTGGACTGACCACCACTCAGGTCAGCAACTGGTTCAAAAACAGGAGGCAGAGAGATCGGGCAGCTGAGGCAAAGGAGAGGTGAGAGCCCCTGATTTACCGATATGAAGAGGCCGATATAGCCAAAAAACAATGAGACGCAGCTCGAGCTGCATAGGAGACCATATCACATTTTTGGGACTCGCTCTGTGCAAGAAGTATGTCTAATTATTGTCTTGCCTGAGGCAAATGACATACGAATTTTAAACATTTAACGTTTTATAATCAGTTAAAGCTTTAAAGATAAATGCAATTTAAACAAATTAACATAGTTTTGTTTTTAAACAAAATGGAACAAAAAATGCCAAGAAAGCAATATTAACTTAAACTCTATGTCAGTAACATTCAATGACTCAATCCGATGAACATGATGATGGTTCAAGAATAAACTACAAATTTATTCAAATGGGATTTACTAATTTTTTACAACCAAAAGCAAGTTACAGAATGCAAAAAAAATCCCAACCCCTGGTATGAATTAGCCTAAAATAAATAGATGTTACAAGGGTATTTCTATAGACTCATATTACAAATGTTTTGCTATTGTATAGTTATTGTTGCTATATTTATTTCTGTTTGCTTTTTCTTTAATGCATCTTTGTAATTTCTGTATCATATAGAGCATATTATACTGTAACGATTTTATAACTATTGCTGATTTGTTGTTTTTAGATTATTTAATACTGCAATTCGTATAATTCTATTGTCAAGGTTATATTTTAAATAAAATTAAACACACATAATTTAAACAATCTGATTTTAGTGGGGGGGGGGGTGCCCCCAAGTGGCCATGGAGATCGCTCGTGCCTGTTCAGACCAATGGTTTAGACAGGCACGAGACATAAATAATGTTTAAATGTGGTTAATCCATTGAATGTATTTGAACGTAGAATATAAAGTGTTTTGAAAAGTTAATTAAAAAACCATCTACAACGAACAGTCAATGGATTCTGAAGATATATACAATATATAAAGAATATAATTTTGAGTGAGTAATCAAGACCATCCGATTATAGACTTGTGAAATCATAAGGTAAGGTCTTGAACGTTGCTTTGTGCTTCAATGGCAGCTCATAGCAAAAGTCGTTTTTAGTTTTTCAATATTGTATGTCAATTGGTTTAATGTAGACCTAGTTAAAAAAATCATCCTTGTTATTTTATCATTAAAATTCACAGAGAAAACATCGAGAACAATGGCTTAGGCGGCAAGCAGAGCCAACGGTCTCCTCTCGACGGCATCAAGTCACTGATGTCTAGCTCCGAAGACGACTTCTCTCCACCGCAGAGCCCCGAGCAAAACCCAGCCATGCTGCCGGAAAACATACACTCTCCCGGCGCTCACGCTTTTCCAATGCCAGGCCTCGGGGCACAGCACCCATTGCACAGTCTGCAGGGACATCCGCAGATCCACGAATCACTGCTTGGGTCGCTCACCTCCAGTCTAGTAGATTTAGGATAGGACCCCCTTTTCCTGTTTTCTGTTAATACTAATAGACTTATAAACGCCATCCCAAAGTCCAAGTCTATTGACGCAGAGGACTTTTGATGAGGAACAGCTGTGCTCCATTTGACTGGAAGAAAAACAAGGGCTTCTTTCAGACAATTGAGATACTCGTTTAAAACCAACAATGAAACCTTGAAAATTAATTTTAAAAGTTTTTTTGTACTGCAAGTTGAGAACATGTTTTAACGAGGAATTCAGTGATACATTCAGAGTGTACTTTTTATTTGCACAATCTATCCATTAGCTTGAAGTGGTTGAACATCAGCTGCATTGTGTGCTCATCAAAACATTACAATTTAAAATAAATGCAATAATGTGACATTAAAAAAATCTAAGAGAGCATGAGCGACTGAAAAACGAGAAGCCCTAAAACATCAACAAAAGAAATGCGGAGCAGATGTCGCGAGCGCGGGCCCAGTGACTTTCTGAACCAGGTCCGTTTCCCATAAAAACACGTGAATAACAACATTTAGCTCGCTATAGGTAAATGCTTTGTGCAGCCGTCAAGAAATATCTTACAGTTTGTTGGATATTTCCAAATTGTTCGGTGTGTTTTCTGGCCAACTGATGATAAAATGAACGATCTTTAAATAAAATGTAGTAGTAGGACTAAACACATTTAGCATGTATGAAAAGAAAGGGGTTCCGGACACTAGCAAAAACCATAGAAACAACCTACCGAAAGAGAAAGCCTTAAGCCTCTGCAACCGCAAGTTCCCCAAATAACGCTTCAATAATGACGATCCATCCATGCATCGACTACATCAATACACATTGAGGGAGATATAATTTTAATAATATACAAATCGTTCTTATATTAACTCAATACTCATATTATTTGTCTAAATATAGAAATCCATAAACGTACTACTTACTGCAATTTGTGTTGGACAAACGAGAAGAATAATTCAAATATATTGTGCATGGCAAAAAAAGATCTCATATCATTCTAAAAACTTTTTTAACGTCACTTACAAAACCGCGACCTTGGACTTAAATGGACAGTTTAATTAAATTTGCACTAGCATTTAATCAGCTTCACCCAGTTACGTTTTATTTATTTACGATCTTTTATCAAACACTTTGGTTTATGTTTTACTTTTTTAGATAAATATCACATTATGGGTCAAATAAAAATATAAACTTCTCATTTTAAACAGTTGAAAATTAAATTACAAAACAATGTTGTCATTAAAGTTTTATGATCATCTCTGTGAAATCACCTTCCTTTTGAAAGGCTCCAAATGTTGCTCGTCAAGGGCTTCCGACACACATTCCATAGAACCAATGTAAAGCTTCACCTGGACAGGTGTTCACTCAGCCAGAACTTGTGTAAACCGACCCATAAAAAGAGTTGTGGGGGAGCTTTTAATGTTACTCAAGAGGGGGATTCTGTTACCAGTGATGCATGGGGCTGACAACACCTGAGAAAGCCATACCCCTGACAAATACTAACATGTGCTTGTATGGGATCACAACACACTTCAGTTCTGAAATCTACTTTTTGTAGGTAGATTCAGCACCTTCATCTTAAATATGTAATAAGATGAAACCTATTTCCAGCATGTATGAAAAGAAAGCGTCTGGACAGTTTTTGGAGAGAGCGTGGGACTAAAATCATTCTCGGTATAGAGCCTTAGACTCTCCTGCCCCAGCGACCGCAAAACCACAAAAATTTAGCTTTAGTAATGACGATCCATTGCATGCATCGATTACATTCATATATGTTTAGAGTAGTTTTAATAAATGGATCTACAAACTATTCAAAACTAAATATTTAAATAGATATTTTATTGGACACCAGAACCAGAATTTGTTCTAGCCATTCTTTGAACACCTTTGATCAATTCCAAACCACTTTTTCGAAAGAAAAATGGGGATTTTTACATTTAAGAGTATTTTAGTTCAGACATTTCTATACACCAAAAAAAAAAACAGTTATTTGAACCATTGAGAGATTTTAATATGTACTGCAGTCAGAATGGATCCAGCTAACATAATTGTAATCCAAATTTAATTCAAACCTTAAGTATATGGTATTTAGTTATTGCAAACGTTGCGTTCAACAATGTGAACATGTGGACTTGACTAGGCTGCGCATAAAAAACCGGATGGACGGATGGATGGATGGATGAATGGATGTTTACTCACCAGTCTTTACTGCCCTCTGCTGGCAGTGACGAAAAACACAGGTGGCTTCCTCAACTAAAAAAGGCAATAAACAGAGGAAACTTTTGTCATTTATAAAAAAAGAACAACAGATCTAAATAATCTTTATTTCATCTACAATACAACATATCAATGTACAGAAAAAATCTAACTGTCTAAACCAAAGTCTTATTTGTATTATAAGTGTATTAAAACGAACCACACATTTACAGCACTGTTCGTGTTAGTCGTGAAGGCTGACAAGGGAGTTTGTCTCCCTCTAGCGAAGGGAAGGTAATCCGTTGCATCCAAGACAGCACGATGCGTCACAACTTACGTCAGCTCTCTACTCTCCTAATTTGACAGTTATATTATGGCATGTTCAGTAGTTTCCCGTTTATTCCCATTTTGGGGTCACGGGGGTCTGCTGGTGCCCATCTCCAGTGCACATATAGGGGAGAGGCTGGGGTACACCCTGGACAGGTCGCCATCTCAGGGCAATACACACATTCATTGACACATAAGAGGGAATTTAGATTATTTAATTAACCTAACCTACCCAGAGGAACCTAAGCACGGAGAGAACATGCAAACTCGTTACCGGCGAACTTCTAACAGTGCTACGTACTGCGCCACCGTGTCGCACATGCCTGTACTCATGAATTCCTATTCTGTATTATCCCTCAGAATTGAAAGATTCAAGAGTACCTTGTGTTATATGTTTAAAGCTCTAAATATTAAAACGTTTAAATGGCTTGTCTGAAGCTGCTTCAGAATCTCCTTTCAAGCACTGATGGCGTGGCAACACAGATGAGGAAAGATATCAAGGTAAAAAACGAATCGTTCAGATTTTCCTTTGGGTGATTTCTTGTTCATTTTTAACCATATGCCATTTTAGACCTAAAATAAAAGGGATCTTCTTTGAAAAATACTTAATGGGCATTTTTTAATGGGTGTCCGTTTGGATTTTGTACGCTTGGATGCATCATAAAAAAATCTATATACGTCTTGCTGTATTCTGGCATTTTATTGGATTCTGGACTTGTACTTAGACTTGTGTCTACTAATAGTAAAAAAATGAACAGATGTTATAAAGAGAACATCAGATGCACACAATAATGTGATTCTTTTGGATAAAACATGAATAATTACTACTGAATAGTTACTGTATTACAAAACTAACTGTAAGCAACGAATGTAAATTCCTAGATGATTTATTATTAAAACCACTCAAAACATTTGTACACCGAAAAAGCGCCCTGGTTCAAAATGAAACTACTGTTCAGGACTACACCCGCACACACACAAGTCTGTTTCATTTGACTCAATTATAATACATCAAAAGTATTCTCTCTCTGTGACTAAAGCTTTGTTTTTGTACTTAAAATTCTAAAATTATAACATATTGGTAATAAGGTGACAATACACAAAACAATTGTGAGAGCAGACTTAGTCAACGCGTTGCTGTCCAGGGTGCTGAACGAAGCATCTATTGTCATCTGTCTGTAAGGAAACAACCATTTAAATAGTTAATAGCAAAGTACAAAGTTTACAACTTGATTTACTATTGATTCCAACTCTAGCATTTAGTTTAGTCGAAATATTCTGCGCATTACCTCGTTAAAATTAACCACCAGAGGTCGCAGTCAAAGACTGGAACATCTTGAGATCCCTTAAGTATTCTAACGTCTTACTTTAAATAATCATCAATCACCTGTTTTCTCAATTAATCATAACGAAATAGCTATACGCTATAACAATATAGTTTTTCACGTGACGTTGCTTAAAAAGTGTATCATTTTGTGTTGAAATCCCCCCACAAAAAGAATAAAATCATGTTTGTTTTCGCATCATTGGTGTTTAAAAAGCGCAAATTCATTTGGGGTAAGTGATCGTTTGTTGTGGAACAAGCAAGACTTTCTTACTACCTTCTGAAAGCAAAAATAGATAAGAGAACCAAATCAGATATTGTGGATATTCTAGATTGAGTGATTTGCAGTCACTCGATCAAATTCAGAAGTATACCTCCTGAAACTTTAACGTATTTTAATTCTTTACAAACTTTTAAAGAACCGTGTTTTAAGGCTTCGGACCAAAACTAATGGATTGGACGTGGATTTGACAATGATTCATGTCCGTTCAATTCACTTGATTCACGTTTAGTTTAATTTAATTTCGATCTTCAAATGTTGATTACTTTTTAAATTAATGTAGTTTGCATTTTCTGACCTTATAAAGAACTACACGATTACAATTTATTTCTATAATTCAAGACTACACGTATATTTCAAAACTTGAATCTGCGCCAACATTTAAGGTAATAGTTTGATATAGTATTATACTTGAATGGTGTAAAGACGAGACATCCCCTAAATAAAACATGCTGGAACGAAAAAACCTCATACACAACTAAAAGAGTAACAATGTCATAGTCTGTGTCGAAAGTATACGTGTCTTTCGGAGCGACTGGGGGGGTCCTTTTGTTGGCTGGCCCCTCTCCAACTCGTCATTAGCGCTGATTACCGTTGACCAATTTGACAACCTTATTGACTGCTAAAAAGACTTTTCCTCACACCACCCTGCACTCCCAGAGCTCAAAAGAGACGGACATTTCCCCCGTTTTCTATCTTGTGTTTCAACAAAGCAGTGCTCCTTTCCCCTCCCTTGTCGTGGCTTCTCTTTTCTCCTTTTCTAGGAACGAGACCCTGGTTTAGCCCCGCTGTTGTTGGGAGTGAATTAGGACTGAAAATACAGCTTGTGCTTTTTATCGGGAGCACTAATGAGAGTCGCGGGTTAAACCCAAGTGCGGGCCGTGTTTGGTTCCTCAGCGAGAGCGGAAACACTGTGTTCCCACCCTGAGAACTGCTTAATAAAACTGAAGCAAAAATCGAGACCAATGTATTTTAATACGCCCAGAACCCTCTGGTCTTCTCTGTATTATAGTCTAATACAAAATCTACGGTGAGATATATTTTCAATACGGACAACATCTAATAACCCTCTCGGATTCTGAGAGGCGCAGAAAATATATATATTTATAAAAGGGAAACCTGTTTAATATTTAGGTAAATATATTTATACTTAAGTATACTTATTTCTTATGTTCAATTTCTGTTATTTCTCCGGATACACCTGATGTTTGTTGAAGTGCATACTGCGGTTTTAATCAACTTTCTTGTTCTTTCTATGCCGTCATGTTTTCCATCTCTTTCATTCACATTCTTCTTCTTCTTCTGCCCCTCTCTAGTTCCGGGTAAAACACTTTATGATGTGCCTCGAGTATAACAGTGCTATACAAAAAAAATGTATTGGCTGACTTATTGACGAGCCTTCATTTAGAAAACATTAGCAAATATATATAGCAAATACTTCCATGGGTATATTTCAAGAGTTTCGTTGGAATTTTGAGCGTGCTTTGAATGATGTCGAACATTTTTTCTCCATATTCCTTTCTTTACCGCCTCTTTTGCTTTTAAATGTTAAAAGCAAATATGTACAACTATTTTCTATTATTAAATGTAGCTTTCGGTTACAGACGAGATAAAAGAAAATTGGATCAAATTCGATATTTGGGCAACAATAAAATTAGAAAACAAGCAATAAATCATAACACCGCGTTTTTAAAGATTCTATAATGAATGTGAATCGTGTTTCTTACACCCCATCATTTAACTTTCAGCTCCCAGCTCTGCATGTTGACATCCGGGCGAGCGCAGCGGCCTTTCGCTGACCCCACGCTGTCAGAGCGCATTACAGCACGCGCAGCAGCTGAGCCAATTAATGCTCGGCGTTAGAGAGAGACTGGGGGAGAGAGAGAGACGACATACCCCCTCATCCCCGCTTGTTCTAAATCTGCTCTGAATATACCATATCAATCACTAGGTGAACTCCATATTTCCACATCTAGGTGATGCATAAATAGGAAGGAACTGGTCACTGTATTTTTTGAAGTGAATAAAATACAATCAAAATCGAAAGATCAGTGTTTAGATCAATATTAATTTAATTTTTAAACATGGTTCAAAATCACGACGCGCAGCAATACGTACAACAAAAGCAACGCTTTAAAACACACAACGAAAAGGCCCAAGGGTCAATTATATTTAAATAGTCAACACGCATAGTATATATATTAAAAAGAGAACATTATTCAGTGTTATCCTCGTACTTTCGTGAAACACATCCATTTAAAAAAAGGCTCAGCCTTTAGACAACGTCTGCGTAAAGCGCGTCAAAAGCACTGCGCATTTTTGTTGATCTCATCAACAAACTAAAAATGAAAGTGCATGTTGCTTTTCTCTCCAAGCATCCTTCTTTTTGAGCCCCTCTTTGGGCCGGTTCCAGGCACTAAAGGTTGCAGTGAGCATGACTTGTGCAGTTCTCCTTTTTGCTCTTTTGAAGGCTGTCACCTCAGATGTCACATTCACTGTCGCTGGAGGTGATGGAGATGGCGGAAGTGGCGGCCTTGCTGGACAGATCGACCTCCGGGCTCGAGGCGGGGTCCACTATGGTCTCATCGTCTCCCAGCAAGCGAACCGAGCCCCCGGACAAAACCTGCTGCTGGAGCCTACGGGGAAGCGAGACATTAAATGTCAATGAGGACATCAAGTTTCGTGTTTCCAATGTATTAGACAGATGAGATAACCGGACTCCATGGCTATATGCTTTTTCTTGAAGGAGAAATGTCCTCAAAACGCCCAGCATATTTCAGGTTAAAATTTTGTAAAACGTAAAAAATATATTTGACTCCATTATTGTCTTTGAGAAATTGAAAATGTGTTATTTCCTGACTTAATGTGATGTGCACATTCCAACAACTGACAATATGATCAAAGAAAACTCACTTGAGAATTTATAACAAAACGAACGAACATAATACATCCAAAGTAATGTTATTTACAATGTTTTCAGTTCTAATTTCACAAAAAAACGTCAATCATTTTATTTAAAGAAAATATTTTAAGCATCAGAAAACATGGTTCGATAATTGGCACAATCCAATGTGAAACCTTCACATGCATGGTCTAAGCCTTTTTAGTCTGGGTCTCGAATATACCTGTTTTTAGCCGCTGCCGCACGGTCTCTTTGCCTCCGGTTTTTGAACCAATTGCCCACTTGCGTGGGTGTGAGTCCGGTCGCCTGCGCCAGCTCTCTTTTTTTGCTGGGATTTGGGTAAGGGTCTTGGAGATACCACTCCCGCAGAAGATGCCGCGTTCTTTCTTTAAAACAGTGCGTTTTCTGTTCCCCGTCCCATATCGTCCGGGGTAGGGGGAACTTCTTTCGGACGCGGTACTTGTCAACGGGTCCTAAAGGACGGCCACGAAGTTTCTCAGCTTCCTGGTAGTGCGCCTCGAGCCAGAGAGCCTGCAGCTTCGTGTGCGAGTCCTTGGTGAATTTGTGGTTCTCCAGGATGTGGTAGAGCTCGCGGAAGTTGCCCGCGTGGAAGGCAACGATCGCGCGCGCGCGCAGGACAGACTCGTTCTTCCCGAGTACTTCGCAGGCGGACGGCGCCACCGGGAGTGACCAGAGGAAACGGCTGAGCCGCTCCACGTCTCCGCTCTCCTCGAGGGTTTCGCATACCCCCGCGACCTGCTGGGGGCTGAAATTCAAGATGGGTAGCTGGAACATGGAGAATCCAATCTCTCACTCAGCCGGTCTTCGTTTTCTCTCCTTCTGTGTGTTTGGTCAGAAAACAGCAAAAGTTAACCACCGCGTCACAAAACGTCCCGAGGAGCGATGCCGTGCGGCAGGCTCAAGCTGCCTTACGGTGGAATCTGTGCTTTGATTTGTATAAGCATGTAAAACGAGAAGCAATGTGTTTTCTAAAGAGAGTAATAAAAGAACATTTAGCTCCCGCTGCCGATGTTCCACGGCACTTGTCAGATTGGCTGCCTGGTTGCTAGGGCCACACGTCAATCACTGTCTGATTTGCCAATCACGCGTGAAGCTACAGTCATTTCAGCACCACCCAGCGCGCAGCAGCGCCTTCAGTGAAACAGAAGAGACATTTTGACCTTTGGTTTGTTCACGGTGTGTGATGTTCAGTGTGATTTCGATTGCCGCAAGTCTAGAAATCCCTTGAAGTCAATAAAGCGACTGTAGTAGAGTTTTCAAAACAAACTCGGCTCCAGAAACACCAAGGAATAGTAAAAACAATTGTCTATACAAGGTTACATTTCTACTGTAAAAATAACCTGACTAAAAGCAATGCTAATCGGGCAGCAACACAAAACACAAATCAGTTTGAATTATTTTTTCACGCGTGAAAGCGGGGGTTGCCACGTTTGTCCTTTTACAGGTTAAAGCCGAAAGGTCTTCCGTCTCGCGTTGGGAATATTTGGATATTTCTAAATAACATGCGCTTTTGTTTAATTAGATTCAAAGACAATGTATTAGGCAGATGTGGGGGGGGGGCAAAGAAAGCTCTAAGAAAAAATTGGTAAATTTACAAAAATGAAAAGTGAACGAACAAGAGAAAAATCTAAATCAAATGAACGTTTGGTGGCATTGTCTTTTACCTCCAAACCAGGATGTATGATCAACCAATTATACAAAAGGTGCTAATTACAATCAATGTCACACATAGGTTGAAACTCAGTCATAAACTGAAACAGAAACAGCTGTGGGAGAGGCTTAAAATTGGGTGAGGCTTAAAAGCTCTTTTGAATACCACAGAAGAAATGGCCAATGTTGAGGATCGTACATGCAGTGGTCAGTCAAGAAAACTTGTGCAGCAGACACATAATACTTATTACATTTGGAATATGGAATATATCCAGTAATGCAATCAAATCGCTGGTTTCTGCAAAAGAGAACCAGGCGCACTCATCTACTGTCTGGAGAAGTCTTGCAAGAAGTGCACTTCGTGGAAGAGTAGCAGAAAAAAACGATAACTCTGATGCAAGAATATGGCCACAGATACTGAAGTGTAAAAGAAGGCAGTTTGCTAATCAAAAGTTGGAAAGCATAAACCACAAAGAGTGTCTGTAGGCAACAGTGAAGCATGGTGAAGGTTTCTTGAACATTTAGGGCTGCATTTGAACATTTTTGGTTTGATAATGCTGAAAAATACTAGCAGGGACCTTTCCATCACACAATACCATCAGGGTTTCTTATGATTGGCAGGACAATGAGCCCAAATATACAGACAAAGTTATTAAGAAGTATAGTGTACAAAACTAGATATCATTGTTAGTGTCTGGAATTATATAAAGAGACAGAAGGATGTGAGGCATCCTAGAGGTTAGTTCTCAGTGATGTTTTTTTGAAAAATCTACCAGCTAGGTTCCTTTAAAAACTGTGTGCAAGTGTAAGAAGAACTGCTGCTGTTTTGACATCACACGAATATTGATTTTGGTGGTAAATTAATGATCATTGATAACAAACGCTTCCATTTTAGGAAGCATTTGTGTTTACGGAATTTTCTTCACTCATCTAAAACCATTGCACTGACTGTACTAATGTACAATTGCTTAGAGGAAGCTTTAATAACAATAATAAAAAAGCCTCAATAGTGAAGAATCATATCACACATTTATGAGAATTTTTGAGAATATAAATATTTGAAGTACAAAAAACTGTTTACAATAAATTCTGCATGATAGTGCCCCCTTTGAAACCATGTTTTGCCTGTCAGAGAGTGGTTTCCATCATGCAGAGCAAGCACAGAGAGAGTGAAAGAGAGGGGGGGTGCCATGGGCTTTGTTGTCCTCTCAGCCAGATGAAGCCGAACGCTGGATGACTCCTAGGCCAGGGATTTACATTCTAATTAAGATATCAGTGGCTTACTAATTCTCCACTGGCCCAGATAATAGCAGAGCAATGAAGGATTCACATAAATAAGGTCTTTGCTTGCTTTCCTACATGGATAAACAGATGAGTTACAGTGCTTAGAATTTGTGGGAGTGTCTTTATGACAGATCGGTGTCCATCCATGCCATTGTCCCATTTGCATGTAATCTGGGATTTATGGTAACAGAGAAGACCTCTTATCCCATGACCCTACTGGCTTATCTTGCTCCCTCTCTTGCTCTCTCCGCTCTCCTGCAGCAGGACAGAGCAAAGCCAGATCCGTTTCAGAACTCTACACTAGCCCTCAGTCTTCCCCTTTGTTTATCATTCATCATAATCACCCTGGAGTGTGTTGTTAGATGGCAATGTTATCATTTGAGTGTACCAGCAGCAAACCTCCACCTTTCTGCTGATATTTTATCTCTTAAGGATTAAAAAAATATATATGGATTATAATAACTGCTTTAATCTAAAAAGATGAAAAACAGCACTGGTTCTTCTCTTAAGAGAACATATTATTATTATTATTATTATTATTATTATAAACTAATCACTAGCATTTGTTCACAGCGAACATGACTTTACTCATGTTGATTGTGTGTAACCAACGTAGACAATACCATGGGGGACATCATGGACAGGTCAAAGGTCAATGACTGGGTAACATTTTGTGTCACATTCATTTATAAATCATGTTTTTGGACTTTGACTCAACAGGCATTCTATACCCCACAAGACAGACAAGGAACATCTAAATGCAAAAAATAAAAATGGTTGACAATGACTAACATACTAATTAACAACGGAGCCACCATTAGCATTTGATTTGAAAAATGAAACACCAGCAAACATCACTTTGAGACACAAATGAGAAAGCCATTTTTGGTCTACATTAATCGTTACCTAGCAACCAAACAAACAAGCAGTGGAGAAACACCGCTTACTCCTGATCTCCCAACCATATTTAATCGCATCTCTTCAAGATTATTGTACATTGCATATGTACCTATAAGGAAAAAAAAAAAAAGGAAAACTGTTGCAGGGCTAAAGTGAAATGAGGGTGATAGAAACCATTTTTTAATTATTGGTCATTATTGTTAAAAAGCACACTCTCGGTGACTCTTTCCTGGAAGGAGTTTGCATATTCTCCCCGTGCTTGTGGTTTCCTTCGGGTGCTCTGGTTTTGAAAGCTTACTACTGCTGACCTCAACCCTCTGACCTGAAAGTGATAACTATATCAGAGTAAATTTAGTAACAAATAAAAAGACTACACCACCCTGTATTTAATGCTATTGGAGCTTTCTATCAACAAGGCAAGTCAGCTCCAGCGGTATGAAAATGGTGAGGTGTGGGATGTGAGATTTCTTCCCCTTCTGCCTCGTTTCTGTCTCTCTTGTCTGACCAATACACCCAAAAACAACAAAAACAAGTGGCATGGGTTTGTGAATCTGCATTTTGTGAGTAATTCATTTTAGAGGGAGTTTTCTTATTACTTGTATAAAAACCCACATTTCTATTCAAACACCTGAAAACTTTGGATTCCCTTTTAGATTCTATTCTATTTTACTATTGATTTCTGTAAAGTGAAAAAAAATTTGAATTTAACGAATTTGAGTAGGTGGGGCAATATTATTTCTACGGTGCTTTCAAATTCCAGGGGATCAATCGACAGATAAATCCACTAAACAGGATGATGGGATACATTTAATGGTGTTAACTGGTGACAGTCTAAACAGGAGAATTATAGAAGGACCAGGATCCACAATTTTCAGCAACAACAGTGTAAGATTTAATACATTCAATATGTGACTAGATATGAACTACGGTAAATCCTTTCTAGTTCTGGATTCAGGCAGCTGGTTACTCAGCTGTAATTGGTTGATCTTTAACATTGGGGCAGGGCTTAGCGATAAGTCAATTGATAGAGCATAAATGATAAACATTAAGATTGTGAATACGTTTTCTTAGGGTAAAAAAAAAAGCTTTAGACGAGTTGCTTTTATTTTAAGAACCTGACACATTACTAAAAATGTAAATGTAAAAGTAGTGATAGATGTAAATAATACTTTCTGATCATGAAGATTGTGAATTATAACTCTTAAATAGCTGACAAACAGACATGACAAGGTCAGCTGTGTATATTTGAGTGTATGTGACTAGGGATATGTGTCTAGGGGTGTACATAAAATGCCAGTCTGACACTTCTGATTTTCGTGTAAAATATTTTGAAACTCTGTGTGATGAGAGGATCAACTGGATTGTCTTGAGGCAGAACATTCACTTGTGTGTGTGCGTGTGTGTGTCTTGCTTGTGTTATTAAGCTAAAGGAGAAAGTTTTCTTGAAGTCATATCCATGGATGACTGACACTTTAACTCTGAGGAGTAGTGACAGCAGAGCAGTATCTCACCTTTAAGCGCAAACACATAAAACAAGCTCATGCACAGTGTGCTGCGATACTGTCAGAGTCAGTGACTCATGAGGGATCCAGTCTTACAAAAATGGCAACCGTCTGATTGAACTTTAGAAGTCAATACACAAGACACAACACCCCAAACAGCCAAAAATCCTTTAAAGCCTATTACAAATAACGTTTTTTCATTCACAATGTTGTTTTCTGGTTAATCATCCAATTTTCGCCAATTTCCAGCCTTAGCCAGTAGTGATGGTGTTAACAAGGAAATGGCTTACTACAACATTTATGATTTCAGAAGCCTAAGGCCAAGTGAAATTTCTACCAAAAATATTTTACAGGAATAATCCATCCTATCCCTATTTAGCCTAATAATATTTATCCCTATAATAAACACATCAAATTTTCTTACATCACTATAAATTCCAGGAAACACTTGGCTGAGGTATATGTCTTTGCAGAAAACTGGAATTCAGCTTAAAAGAGCCCTTTTAGATGGCTCCATAAATGCAGACCACTTACTGTTGCTAACTCTGTTGAGAGTTCGGCCAACTTTTCTAAACCTCTCCTTCTCTTTAATTCCTGTGCCAAAACAACAATAAAGCTTTTTACACTATTCATAACCCCGGGCTACCTGCATTCTGAACATTCTGAACCTGTAATGTGAAAGCGGTGTTCACACCATGTCTTACTCGGGGTTCTGGGACCCTATTTCGGACCAGGGTCAACACCAGTGCCACAGGGTCAGCACCCACAGTGTAGTGCCAAGTTTTTTTTCAGTGTGAAACTGAGCTATTTATTGCTGATAAATGCTTTGCAACAGACAGCCAATTAGAATCAGTGAGGATTAAGTCACAAATAGGAAATGTGAGAAGAGCTGAGAAAGCATTTTTTTCTCAATCCTGTCTATTTTTCACTTAAATGTGTGTTATAAATAGCTTACCTGGTGAATCACAGTTCAAATGGTGGGAATTCTGACTTGAGCGAGAGTTCAGGGATGATTCTGTACTCTGCGTTGGTTGCTAGGTGCCACTGTGTAATAATGACTCTCCGTTCTGCATCAATCGCGCCTCGAAGACAAGGGTTTGCTTTGGTAATATGGTATTTCAACAAAGCGTTAACTAAATACACAAATGAAAGTTGTGTCATTTGAAATGCTGAATCCAGTCACTGTCCGTGAATGTACCATTTACAATGAAACGTCATCAGTGATAAACGTCAGCATAATTTCTAAGATGAGGATTCCACGGTAAACAATGACGCTTCAGTACAACTGAACGCTAGTCTCCCAAAAGAGAAAATCAAATAAATTCTAATATACTTTCCTCGTAAGTTTATTTTTTTTGTTCTTTTTCTGTGATCACATGAGTCTGAAAACAGCTTATGACCTACCCAGCAGCATTTAAAAAAATGGTAACTGGAAGCGGTGTGTTGCCTGCTGTACAGCCATGAGTCATGTGCAGTGACACCATAAATATGGAAATAAGATTCTGTTAATGAATACCCATAACCATAAACGCCAGGCATCCAGGTTTTGGGTTACCCAGGGTCAAAAATGTACAGAGTGAAAAGCCCTAATGTATTTTAAAGCTATAAATACTGACGACACACGTACACTTAGACTATTCATTACATTCTTCGTTAAAAACAATACAACGTTTTGAAATTGCATCATCAATTGGCCAATTATTACAAGATTATACTTTCCTCAAAGATAAGAGTTTGCTCTTTATACTTTTTCCATCCTCTTTATGGATGTGAGAACACAGAGAATTGGAGGAAAAGATAATTAATGAAAGTAAACAATAAGTACAAGAATTAAAAATAAATCAATCATCGATCTGAAAATGTAAAAGGATTCATCTAATTTACAAAATTTCAGAAAAGGACACTTTAGCTTTAAAAATCAGGATTAGACTTGAGCACTTGTCTGTCAGTCACCTAGCAACAAGTCTTTCCAATAAATGCAGCATCCTGCTCACTCTTTCGCAGCTCCCTGGCCTGCTGAGAATCCTGTCTGTCGGTCTATCTCAGAGTGTATATGTGGAGTGTTTTGGGGGCTGGCGAGTTCATGGTAGTCTAACTCTACTTTCTATTGACCAGGAAGTCCTTTCTCCGGGCTGGGCACAATGCAATCGAAGACAAAGCAGCTAAGAAAGAGAACAGTCTCTGAAAACACTCACACACTACGTCCCTCACAATCACGCACACACATAAAAACTCATGTAAGAGGAATATCCAAAAGAAACACACATACAAGCGCAAACACAACCGGCTGACCCAAAAACATGGGGCCTCCGCCTTTGTCTGGCAAGCTAATGAAAATGATGTTCTTTTTCTATTTGGAGCTTGTTAAGGAGCCCAGACTCTTTCACTCCCCACCTGCCCTCCAAACACCGAGGTGAAGGCAAATCCTGGCCAACAGATGAGGACACATGCTTTCCCAACAAATAAAAAACGAACCTACACACATAGCAATTGGAGGAACTTAGAAGTGCGTGTTCAAATGGTAAAAATTCCCTTAATACATGAAAGATTTTCATATTTTTCCTTTATCTACTGTGAAGCTATAATATGTAACCTTTTTCCTATTAAAAAACTTTGCAGTTCATATTTGGTACTTATAGTAAAACAGTAAGATCAGCACGTTCACGCATTCAAACATTAAGTGAAAAATACATAATGTACAGTGAGGAAGCAAAGTATTTGTCCCTTTGCTGATTTTACATGTTCCCCAACAAACAAAGAAATTATCCGCCCATATATTTATTGGTAGATTTGTTTCAACAATGAGAAACGGAATACCAAATAAATCCAGAAATCAACATATATTTTATACAGGTAACTAACAGAAGCTAATAGAACGTTTTGAGTAAGAGAAGTTTCAGTTTTTTGAGTAGTAAGATCTTGATAGTAAATTTATTCATTTTCCAACCTGCTTACTCCCTTTTGGGGCCTTGGGGGTCTGCCAGTGCCTATTTCCAGTGCACATTAGGCGAGAGGTGGGGGTACACCCTGGACAGGTCGCCAGTCCATCCAGGGCAACATATACATTCACACATTATTCAACACACATTATTGAATAAAATTGTTTTTGAGATTGTGGAGGAAACCAGAGTACCCAGAGGAAACTCACACAAGCCCGGGGAGAACATGCAAACCCCTTCCGGAAAGGTCACCGCTGAGCCTCGAACAGGCAACCTTCTAACTGGAAGGCAACAGCACTACCCACTCCATCACCATACCGCCCTAATAGTAGATTAAAAGTGACTATTGTGTGTGTGGTATTGGGGTGATCAAGTTGTACAGTCCTTGATTAGCCCCCTGGCAGCCATAATTGGCATTTAGCTCTACAAGCTATTCTCATTTGATCTGAAAATTATGGATGACATTTAATACCAGATAAGCTACATTTGGTAGAAGTGAAGTGTTTTGGTCCAGGGTGCTTTTCGTCTGCGTCAAGAAAATATTGATGCAATGATGCTCCCTGCCTGAAGATGTCAGCTCTGAAAGACGCTCAATGCGGCATATGGGGGAAACAGAAAAGAAGGAGAGCAAGAAGACGTCAAAAGAAGAGAATTCAAATTATATATAGAAAAATGTTGATTGGTTTATACGGTTGGTGACTGAACACACTGAGCTATTTGTCAAAAATGTGGAGAAAAGATAAGATTTGTGGTGAACCATTTCTTTCCTGTTTCCTGTACAAAGTCACTATGAAACTGTAAAATGAGCGCCACCCAGCGGCTCTTTTGCCTCCTCTTCACATCATCAAAAGAGCCATCTTTCATTGGTCACTGTTCTGCAAAAATTCAATCCAATGTCACTCCGAAACCCCTTTTTTGTTGGAAACGTTCATTTTGGGCTGATGTGATGTTCCGTTGACGCCTTTGGTTTAATAGGTGCTTCGGATGAAACATTACAATGAAAATTCGGGTCAATGTAAACGGGCCTTTAGTTTGCTGTCAGTTTCATGGGGTGGGCACCCTCCTTCCTCAACGTTTTGTTGATTTGGCCTACAAATTCTCTAGAACACTCAATGGTATAGTGTCACCCCCTCTATGCCAACGCTCCACCAAAAAAAAATCATACTTTTTATTCCCGGGGGTATAAAAACACTGGACTATAGGGTCTCTCAGTTTCATTCAACTGACTTAACCTTTTCTGGAGTTCCTGCAATTACTCTTTCCTTAATAAATTTGAAAATCATTTCAGGGATTGGATAACCAAAGGGTGGCACATTTATTCTAACTACACTGAAGGTCTACAGTCAACAAGGAAAAAACTGGTAATGCACAACACCAGGCCGATTTTAGCTGATGAACATCTAAATGATTCAAAGGAGAACTAGGTGCAAGTATTGAATATAAATGGATACACAAGCATGAAAGGGCTCTATTAACTGAACTACACTCTATAAACAATTCATATGAATAAATCAAATCTTTAAAACACTTCAGAGTTTGCTCTTCTAAGCGTATTTTACACTACAGATTCATGTGTCATTGAAATTGAATATCAGGCTATGCGTACTTTTACTCAAGTACTTGATTAGTGTATTTTTCCACCTCTGCACTTCAAATGTCACCAATGCTTTTAATTTCATACAGTGCAAACAGCAACATGTCATTTGAGGAGGCTATATGATTTAAATTGCCGTCTACTGAATAAAAGAAGGAAGTTCTTTAGTTGCTTTTGATAAAGTGAAAGGATGGAGAATAAATAGTGCTGATATACAACTGTCTTTTACAAATAGGGTCAGTGTCTTGCATTGGAATGTCAGTGGCTTGCAGCAAAACTGCCTTTCGTTAAAGAAAAGTCCATCTGGAATGTCAACAAAACAAGTAAACCAATGCAGAAGAATAGAAGACTTTCTGATTCTCCAAACCTTTTTGACTTGGGTATTCATGCAGTTAACTATGACCGTAACCTTGACTGTCTGCACCAGAAAACTGATTCATTTTTGATTTGCTGTCACTGACCCACACAGATACACACCGAGGGAAATACATAAGAAAGTGAAAACATGGTAATGAAAGGAAAATGTTGAGGTGAAGGCCACTTTCAATGCAAGCAAAGCTATAAATGACAGCATGGCCAGAGATGGCATTTAATAAAGCATGGAACAGTACAGTGGATGACTGTTGGATGCTTTTTATCCATTACATCAAAATACCATCTGTTTTGGATACATAACAAACATTTACTACAGATATTTCAAACATTTCTGAAAGCTCGCTGCAGAGTAAATTCCTCATATTGGGCTCAGCGTAAGAGGATTTTATCAATCAAAGGGTCTGTAATGGGAAGATTAGCAAATGGTGATGTCAGATTTGTTGATTTTGGATTCCGAGATCCGTTCAGGAGGCTAACATTCCCATCATGTTTATGTTGGTTTCTGAGCTTACCAAACAAGCCTTAGAAAGGAGACGGCTTAATTAGAGAGATCAGACTGCACCTTTGACCTGCTTCCACAATGCCAACAACGCTCCACTGTGTCTCAACCCCAAAACAATAAGGTTAAATATAGAGGAATGTACAGGGCTTTAAGATGAGAACACCAAACCTCTCAAAATTGAGATAAGCATTTATTTACAACGCAATCTATGTGTACCATACAAGTCTGATGCCATACAACCAGCTTTATTTCTTACACGTAGCTTTTGCTGGCAAAACAAAGAGATCAAGATATTTCTGTAATTTTAGTCAATATAGCTTCTCTATTCAATGTAACTGTTATGAGAGCCAAATATATCTTTAATTTAATTTCAACACACCAGCCAAATATATCTCTAATTTAATTTCAACACACCAGTCAGGTAAGACATGATTTAACTTTGTCAGAAGTCAAAAGGATGTTGATTTGTGTAAATGAGGAAGGCAGAGAAGGCTTTATCATCTATGAGAATAAACATGTGTCCAGTCTTCACTACTAAGGGTGTGAATTTATTTTTGAAATTCTAGATCATAATCATGTGTTTTGGCATTAGTAAAGAAGAAATTTGCATTATTATATCATGAGTTTCTAGTTCAACCCAAGATGACTGCAGCTAATTTGCTACAAAACTGATAATTTGACTACATAAATCGTAACTTGTAACCTTATATTTCGTTTGTATATTTGGATAGTGATTCTGAATTAAGTAAAAGCCAAAGCAGTTGGCTGAATTCATTTGAGTCACCTGGGAGGTTTAAGCAGTAAGCTGGGAACTGTAAACTGTAAAAATTTTACATGTGTTAGGCGGATAAAAGTCACACATACTTCCACTGAAGTGGAATAGAAGTCCTCCATAATTGGTACTATATCACCTGACAAACCCAAAAAGTAATGCTTGCTACAAATGCAGAGTTTCAAGCTAATTAATTATTAATACACCAAGACTTCCCATTGGATAGGTGAGCTCAGACTCATAAATAATCATGAGGTATCCATGGGTCATGGAAAAAAAAAGTGTCACATCCACAGACATTTATTTTCAAACAGGAAGTCAGAAATAGCAAAATATATATTTATTTATAAATTACCCATTTCCCCCCCCCAACGGCTAACTTTAAACCCAATGTGATTTTGCTACTTTTATTGTTATAAATGCTTTTTAAATGTATACCTTAGTTTTTATAATTTGTCTTTAAATAATGTCACCAAATATCTGAGTAAACATACATGTATATGGTGAATAAAATTAACTAACTTAGTCATATCCTTCCCTAAAGACAAGAGAGATAGGAATAAAACGTTTGTTGTAGTTATTGGTCAGTAAATCATTTGAAAGGCTTTCAAAGTGTAGTATTTAATCCCACAACGAATGTGTTTATCGACGTTTAGAAAAAGTCAAAAGATAAAGAAGCCTTTAACTAGCGTTTAACCAACACAAACAAACGCAAAGGTCTTCTTCGAGGCCTACTGTAAAAAAGCCACAGCTAACTGGCCTAAATATATAAATGTAACAACATCAAAAACGTTTAAATGTTATTTCCTACCTTACTTATAAACTCTTCTCTCCTCAAAGACATACTCTACATCGGAAAGCACGCTTTAGGGCGTGAATGTCTGCCTCTCAGAGCTGTAGGTTAATTAGAGGAGGTTGAACTGTGAGGCGTAAATCAACAAGCGTCAAGTGCCGAAACGTCCTCGTCGTAATTGGGCCACGCTATTGTGTCCCGCGGGGGTCTTCACCGCAGGCCGAGACCACCCATAACAAGTGCTACCTCCCCGGGACTGCGGCAACATAATAGCGGCACGCTCGCAAACGAGCCTGAGAATCTTTGCCGTCCTTTCATTAGGGTCGTGTTGGTTTTTAGAGAGGGTCGTGAGGGACAACGATTTCTGAGGGAGCCATTTTAGAAACTATAATTAGGGTTTATTTAACCGACTCCTTAAAACTAATAGCAGAAATATACTACTTACATAAATGCTTACATTTAAAACGTTATACTAACATTTAAAATACTCTAAATATTTGATTGTGCTCACCTTGGTATATACATAGGCATAGCCATAGCCTATATAACACTCACCAGCCACTTTATTAGATACACCTTGCTACAACCTGTTTGAACCACTATTTGCCTTCAGAACTGCCATAATCCTTTGTGGCATAGTTTCAACAAGGTACTGGAATTCCTCAGCAGTTGCTTCACACTTGTTAGCTACACATCCATTGATGCAAATCTCTCATTCCACCACATCCCAAAGGTGCTCTACTGGATTGAGATCTGGTGACTGTAGAGGCCATTTAAGTACAGTGAACTAATTTTCATGTTAAAGAAACCACAGATGATTCATGCTTTAGGGCGTTTGGGGTCAGCAACAATACTCAGCTTGGCTGTGGTGTTACCACGATGCTCACTTGGTAAATGTCCCAAAATATGAAAATATCCCCAACACAATTACAACACCTGAGCCTGATGGAATCATTGCAGAACAAATCGAGACTAGACATCAGACAGGCAACGTTTTTCCAATCTTCTATTGTCCTATATATATATACATATATATATATATATATATATATATATATATATATATATATATATGTTCACATTATATCTTCCAGCCTAGCCTTAAGAACAAACTTTTAATTTGACATACATTGGTATTATTGGTGGAGAATTAATCTTCATCTTTGTGAATGAATGCAATTATTAATAGCATTCTGAAATAATTTGACCGCTGGGAATTATTCCAAGTATGCAAGCCAAAATCACCTTTAATGCATTCTCCTAATACCTCACATTACAACCAACTGAATAAAAGGTGACACCATGCGTTCACCTCTTATTTGAGAGGTTTTGCTCTGAGAATGTGTATCAGAAAAGTCACAGCCTTGTAATAATTGCTGCTTGATTCTATTGAAATTATGTTACAGTACTTGCCAGTAAATTAAATAAAAACAGATCTCCGCACATTTAATCAGAAGTCTCTTTGAACAATAAAAGGCCAAGCATCCTTAGAAGACATGTCCTTCACCTGCAGGATAACAGGGTAACAGAAGGTGAGGAAAAGAGAACACCATACATTTTCTAGCTTCATTAACTCCTTTCAAAGGGATGGCTCTCTCATCAGAATTAAGAACAAAGTGCTCTGACATCATATTCTTTGACATTACGCAGAAGTTTCAGAATTTAATCCCGGCAGAAATTATAAATCGATTTTAAAAAACATTGGTATACAAACCAAAGGAAAAATTATTAACCCTTTAACAGTGTATTTGTGTGATTAACTATTGTTAAACTTCTTAACTTTCATTAGTCAAGATGCTCTGGAAAATGTATCAATTTGTAATACACAACCTTCGTTTAAAATGTTTATAGTCTAGTCCTGACAAAGTGATTCTAGCATCACTGCTTCAAAGGTGCTCAGCCCCTTATACAGTTAAAACATGAATTGCTCACAAAAGCCTCTTAAAATCTACATTTTGGCCATAAATTAACAAATGAAGGAAGCCGGTTTTTATGGAAGATTACGGAAATTATACCAGAAAAATACCTTTTCGTGAAATAAATGCTAAAAAATGCTAAACAACTTAATTTCCAAAGAGATTTTCATTTTACTTCTTGACAGATTCAGCAATTTTGTCATGAATCTACCATCATTATGTTTTTTCTATCTCTTTACCAACATATTTTCATGTAACACAGAATTATTAAATTAACCAAACACACAATAAACGGAGGTAGATGGACCTTTAGGCACATGTACTTAAATAAACAATATTTTCAGTAGCTTTTGATGCATTTTTTGCTAAGGGAGCTACACACTTCTTAAAAAAAACGTTTCATTTTCCTATTGCATTTATTTATTTAAACATAAGAAGAACTTCACAGTAAGTGTTATTTTTATACATAAATTTTGCCCTTTTGTTTTTGAAATAACAAAACTTTTTAGCTTTTTTAAAAAAAGTAGTTTAAATCAATCATACAAGCATAACACCATCCTGGGTCTGAACCTTTCCTGACGAGGAAATCAGATTGAAATATTGGCTTCGCCACATCAACTTACTTAAGTCTTATTTTCAGACAACTAAAATGACTATGAGTATATTTAATTCCTCTCTCTTTTGAAAGCTGATTTATAAATATATCTGGATGATTTGGTCCAAGCTCCTTTAATTCGAGTTTCTCCTGATATGCCCTTCTCTCATAAAATACCACTCATAAAATAGTCTTATCATCTAATATAAATATATATGACTTATAGACATATTGTTTTGCACTTGAATTTAGTCACATTCATTTTTAGGTCGAAGATGAGAGGTTGGGCGCCCTTTGTTGAATGGCTGTTTCTGTTTACATGAAAACAATCTATTCTACAATGATGATGTTCTCTCAACAACTGAAAATCCTGTCATTAATATTTTTATTGTTACTATTTTTTACTTAATACTAATGCCCGGAACAAATTTCTATGTAGAATTTCTATATTTTTTCATTGAATCTCTCAGACCTGCCACTTCTGAGTCAGATGTGGTCTTGCTGTTGCGCCCTGAGGGATCTGAGTGTTATTTTTTTCCAAGTAAGGAATCAGCATAAAATGCTAACGTAATTGTGAGTCTTGCATTCTGCTTTCATCTCAAACAAATTCACATTTATTACCACACACTAAAAAAATATGGCTTTTCATGGATCAAAGAAAGTTAAAATGAATTAATCCACTTGTGTTTGCACAGCAAAATAAAAGCGTTGTGTTGAAATGACTGGAATATTTTGTTAAGTTAATTAAATTGAATGAAATGGAGTACTGATTATGTGGTTCGAGGTTTATGGTTTCTTTTAAATGTGTCAATGCTGTTTGTACTATGTGTAAGCCTTCTTTCGGGATTGATATTGTGAAACAAATGTAAGCTGCCGTATTTGAAAAACATGTCATGTGAAGTGACTTCCATGTGTTGCAGTCAACATTGTTGACAATATAATAGAGCACTCCTCGTGATGGACACCCCTGCATGAGGTTTCACTTTTATGAGGGTAAGCATATTTTATCCATGCTCCAAGCAAAGGCTAAAGCAGTTAAGCGTGTAAACTGCCACTTAAGGGGGTCAAAGGGAGACAAAAAGCATAGAAAATGTACATTTTGTTTTTCTTTGGTTAAGGATAAGATAATATCAATAGTAACTAAACAAATTTTAAAACTAAAACATGAATTTTATGTTGCTTGACACAAAAAATGCAACTTAACTCATTGTAGAATGAATAAACATACCAAATGTAAGCTTTATTAATATTGTAAATGTTTAAACTTTAAGGGTTCTAAAAAGGCTTAAAAATCCCTTAAAAATGTAAGAAAACTCAGAACTGTTTTCTTTATTAGGAAAAGGCTTTTAATTTCTTATAATCAAGGCTCTGTCAGGAAATTATCCCTTTTCCCCTTATTTCCTTCCCTCCGCCACATCCCCTCCTTCCAAATGGCAAACAGAAGCGAAAATGTCCCACTGTGCAACTGAAAGACGCACTTAAAGGACTTTTGTTGCTGGCCAAAGTGGCACCTGTTCAATAGAGAACTAAAAAAAAGACAGAGAAGGAAGGAGAGAGTGAGGAAGGAATAAAGTCTCACTAAAAATCAGCAATAACATTTTCTGATTCATTTTAAAGCTGTAAGCTCATTTATAATCACACTGTGGCAAGATTCTGACTGTTGGTTCCTATACTGAGAGTTGGAGTTCCTGCAAAACCAAATATTATAAGGAACTTCACACTCGAGGGTGTTAGAAACTCAACCGTGACATTTACTGCGGGCCAAATTCACAGCGCGCTCATGTGTAAAGAAAGCGAAGATGTGCTTTTGCTACCCAAGGGATAATGTGACTTTAATATGATTTAGAACATTTTTTTAATGTGAGGCTAAAAACATATTCAAATAAATAGCTGTTTATACATTTTTTTGCATTATGCAGGGCATACAGAAAATTATCCGAGAAGAAAAAAGCTACTCACAATTAGAAGTGGAACAAAACGTACAAAAAAAAATGTATAAAAATTAAGTATTACAATGTATATAGGGTAATATCTACAATTTTAAATATGGGTATTATTTTTCATTTCTTCCTATATTTAACAAATTATATAATGTTGTGTCAATATAAATCAAGTTAAATATATTTTATTTTTAATTCTTTTTTTAAGACTATATCATTTTTAAAACAAGCTTTGTTTGTTGATATAGCAGTACATCAACATATGAATATTTAAATGCCATTAGTAATTTTATTCTTGATTTAGGGTAACAAAAAATCAGTCCATAAATGTAGTTAATTCATCAATGTTTTATTTCATGGAGAAACAGAACGGGGGCGGGGTGGGGGGTATTTCTTTATTACACAAAGGATAATCCCTTTAGGAAAGTATAATAAATTCAGCTATTTGCCTTTTAAAAAGACAAAACTCTCGCAGATTGATAAGGGGACAAATATATAAGTGCAGTTTCTAACATGTATATTCAGAATAATGCTCTTACTCTGTCTTAGCTGTCATATATAATATAAACATGTAATGAACCTTATACAGTGCATCCGGAAAGTATTCATAGTGCTTCAATTTTTTGTTACAACCTTATTCTAAAATGGATTAAATTCATTTATTTCCTCAAAATTCTACACACAATACCCATGATGACAATGTGAAAAAGATTTTTTTGAAATTGTTGCAAATTTATTAAAAATACAAAACCTGAAAAATCACATGTACATAAATATTCACAGCCTTTGCTCAATACTTTGTTGATGCACCTTTGGCAGCAGTTATAGCCTCAGGCCTTTTTAATATGATGCCACAAGCTTGGCACGCCTGTCTTTGCCCATTCACAAGCTCTATCAGGTTGGATGGGAATTGACGGTGTACAGCCATTTTCAGATCTCTCCAGAGATGTTCAATAGGATGTAGGTCTGGGCTTTGGCTGGGCCACTCAAGAACATTCACAGAGCTGTTGTGAAGCCACTCCATTGAGATTTTGGGGGTGTGCTTTGGGTCATTGTCCTGCTGGAAGATGAACCGTCGCCACTGTCTGAGGTCAAGAGCACTCTGAAGCAAACTTTCATTCAGGATGTCTCTGTACATTGCTGCATTCATCTTTCCCTCTATCCTGACTAGTCTTCCAGTTCCTTCTGCTAAAAAACATCCCCACAGCATAATGCTGCCACCACTACGCTTCACTGTAGGAATGGTATTAGCCAGGTGATGAGCGGTGCAAAGAGCTTCACGGCAAAGGCTGTGAATACTTATGTACATGTGATTTTTAATAAATTTGCAACAATTTCAAACAATCTTTTCCCACATTGTCATTAAGGGGTATTGTGTGTAGAGTTTTGAGGAAATAAATGAATTTAATCCATTTTGGAATACGGCTGTAACATAAAAAAAATGTGGAAAAAGTGAAGCACTATGAATTCTTTCCAGATGCACTGTATTCACGGACTTAACCAGTAATCAGCTAACATTACTTAAAATATCTGTTTACTCAAATCTCTGTCATTTTAAATCCAATTGTTCCATTTTAAATATTGACACAATATTGATATGTTGAAAATTGAACATTACATTCAATACAACCTTTATAAAATATAAAGTCAAGCATGTTTTGTCCCCATCTCAAACTCAGAAACAGACTTAAAGGAGAAATTGAAACAGAGTGAGCTGGGGCACAGATTTCCAGAATCAAGATGATGGTCTTTCAGCAGACTCTGCTCTTGGATGTTGAAAAGTATGGAAAACCTGTGCTGAGGTAATCTTCAGCTTTAGCACCAGGGATGGCTCTCTGTGGGCTGGTCCCCAACAAAGCAAACAAGTGGTCTTCAAGGATGGTCATCAACCACTGGCTCTCAAATGCTCCCATTACGGTCAGAATGCACTCCATAACAGTTTTGTCAACCTTTCACTTCTACATCAAACAGCCAGAAGGATACATTTTCAATTTTGAGAATTACTTATTACTGCAAACCCTTTTATGCTATGGTGGAGAATGACATATACGCTTCTGTTCAAAAGGTTTGTTCTAAAAAGATATCTAAATATTCCTATCCAATACATAATAAACGGAATTAAATATACACAGCAAATGTCTGCATTTGGTGGAAATCCAGCTTTTTGACAAAAAAGGCAACAGCAGAAGACCACATACCACTCACGTCAACTAAGAACAGCAAACTGAGGCTACAATTTGCAGACTCACTAAAATTGGCCAATAGAAGATTGGAAAAACACTGCCTGGATTTCTGCTGTAATATTCGGATGGTAGGGTAAGAATTTGGCGTCAACCTGAAAGCACCGATTCATCCTGCCTTGTACCAACAGTTCAGGCTGGTGGTGGTATACTGGTGTGGGGGGATATTTTCTTTGCACATTTTGGGACCATTAGTATCAACTGGGCATCGTGTCAATGCCACAGCCTACCTGAGACCTGAGTATTGTTGCCGGCCATCCCTTTATGACACACAGTGTCCCCATCTCCTGATGGTTACATCCAATAGGATAACATGCAACGTCATAAAGTGTGAATCACCTCAGACTCTTGACATCACAATGAGTTCGCTGTACTCAAATGGCTTTCACGCTCAGCAGATCGCAATCTTTGGGATGTGTTGGAAGAGGAAATTCACATTCTGGTTGTACAGCTGACAGTTCTGCTGCAATTGCATGATGCCATCATGTTAAGAGAGACCAAACTCTCTAAGGAATGTTTCCAGTACCTTGTTGAATCTATGCATTGAAGTCTCTGCATGACACAGTGCATGTGCCAATCACAACAGATGTTTTGAATTGAGTAAGAATGAAGCTACCCACCTATTGTTTAATTTTGACTTAATATAAATGTGTAGGTTTCAAAAAGGTTATTGATATACTTGGATTTAAACGAACATTACAAGAGTTATAACATAAACTTTGCAGGGTAATTCAAATTAAAATGTGAGTTTTCATTCATTCATTCCTTTTCAGGGCCACATGGGGTCTGCTGGATCTCCAGCTTACTTTGACCGAGACGCGGGGGAACATCCTGGACAGGTCACCAGTCCGACGCAGGGCAATACACGCGATCACTCACACCTTAGGGGAATTTAGATTATTAAATTAACCTGATGCGTGTTTTTGGGATTGTGGGTGAAACCGGAGTACCGGAGCAAGCACAGGGAGAACATGCAAACTCCTTTCAGGAAGCTAACCAGCAGGCCTTGAACCTTCTAACTGGAAGGGATATCCAAGAGAAAACATTGGAAATACAAGACCTGTGAGATTGTGTTGTTCAAAGTTCTGGCATAAAAAATGCATAATGGCACAAAAAGGGCTTGGAACAGTGTCTAAGGTTTAGGAAAGGTTTTCATGCCTGTTTTTTTATGCATTTCCATATTGCTTTGCTTTTTTTGGGGGGGTTGTGCAGTAAAAATGTCATTTTGATAATCACAATTTAATTTTTTTTGTTCAATTTTAGGATCACTTTGGAATTATTGTGTGGTAAAGCAAGAGTAAATTGTAAAGTAGTAAAAAATGCTCTAAAAAGGCCCCAGCCTTCCAATTGTTAAGGCAGTTCTGTAGGCAAAAAGGAATCTGATCAAAAGAAAAGATTGTGCTGTGTACTCACGTAATTTTCAACACTTAACAAATGATTCAATAATTAAATAATATAATTCAAATAAAAGCACAAGTGCTTCAACTTGAATGTTTTAAGCACCTAATCAGGGTATGGACCTCATATCTCAAAAAGAATAAGACTGTCCTGAACAAGGCTGAAACAAATGTAAAGATTATCATTAAAATAAAAAAGAACTCTAACATAAAACATTTAATTCTTAAGCACTAGAATTGTTCCTGAGAGATTATGACAACGTGCTTTAAATTAAAATATACTTGACCGTTTATAGAACATAAACAAATCCACCCATTTAGAAATCTTGTCAAAACAGTAACTTTTGAACAGTAATGTACATGTCATCTCTTTAAAATGCTGTCACACGCAACACAGATATAGCAAGGAAAACCATCAGAGCCAACAGTGAGCTGGAACCTGCTGTGAAAGGCACACAAGCCATTTAAAAAACATCTCTACAAAGCATAAACCATGAAGCCATGAACAAAACGGAAACCGCATAGACTGAAGCCAGGAAGAAAGAAGAGAGGATAGGGCTTGTGCAGTGTTTAGCTGAAACCTCTGAAGAAAAGGATGTCTGGGTCCTGGAGGAGAAGAATAGAGAATACAGTATTGACTACAGACAGAAAGAGATAAACTGACCGCTTGTGAAGTGCACATGACGAGGGTTTAAAATACAAAGAGACAAAGAGAAAGATACACACTGGCTGGGACAGACACGTACATCACTCTGATGGGTTTCACAACAAACATGCACACAAGCAGAAGTGCTCTCTGTGACTGACAATCACTGAGAAAGAAACTACCATGTGTCGTCTAAGAAAAACATGCTCTGTATGAATGCAGCAACAAACACTCATGCATTCGTAGCACAAATAAAACAGATTTTCCCCTCTATAACAGGTGTGGTTTCCAGCTGCAAAATGTAATTCTGCGTTGTGTCGATTACATTAAAAATACAACAAACCAACAAGTTTGTGTTTTATGTTTCAACTTAATATGCAACATAGTGATATAGAGCTTGAATCTCCTACTTTTTAGCATCTATGATCCTGGCATCAACATCTTGTAGCTCTGTCTTAAAATTAGAATCATCAATATTGATCTTCATGACAACCTCTGGCATCTTTTCTTCCCCCACGTCCGGCCTCCATGCACCCTTTGTCCAGTTATGACAACCTGGTTGGGGCCCAGTTTGAGCCTTCAATCTTCAAGAGCCAATTGCAATCCAATAAGTACACAAAACATTCAAAGTCATAGAAAAAAGTAGTAAGCGGGAAGTATCCAAGTGATCTACAACTTCCAGTGAGATTTTGAAGTGTGCCATTCACAGCTTATGCATTCATCAAGTGCGGGTAACCCCGCTAGCTGTCAGATATTAAATATAGTGCATTGCAATAGTAATTCAATTACTCACAGCCATAGTAGTAGGCACTGCATTACAGTGTAGGCACGGTCTGACCAAAAGAAATACCTGATTTTGACCAAGTGTGTCTGACACAAGGCCTTCTGAACCAGGCAGCATGCACCACCTATGCAGTAAAGAAATGAGCTTCCCCCAAATAAATGAAAACACTTTTGCAAACCTTTAAAAAAAAAAAAAGTTCCTCTCCATGAGAAACATATGGGTGAGATCTTGCACTCATAAAAAAAGTTCTTTACTGTTTTTGCAAGTTTGACCACTTTTTTGCTTTAAAGAACCCCTTAAGCTATTTTTAGTTCTTCGCTTGTTTTTTGCACATTTGATGGTGCTATTTAACACTTTTTGTCTCTAAAGAACTCCTCTAGCTCCTTTTGATTCACCACTGGTTCTTTGTGGTTTTTAAGGTACTGTTTAAAGAAAAGTCTTATTCCATCTGCCAATATATTACAAAAAGCAACAAGTTGTCTTGATTTATCACAAGGGAACGTAGCTCAGATGAAGCTCGCTTGCTTTGTATGTATGATGTCCTGGGATCCTGTCGCTTTTCAAAAGTCATTATAATCAACTGTTACAAGATTTTTGGTATTTGTGGTTCAAAAATAGTACTCTGTTGTTTTTAAATGTGCTATAAACAAATTCTGGTCATATATACATCATGCCAAAGTTTATTTATTTCATCACCTTTGGAGAAAGGCACCAAAAAAGGTTCCCCTGATTACAAGCCAAAGTGCAGTAAGATTTGGTTCTATATAGAATCTTGTTTTAGACACTTCATCCATATAGTTTTATACGGCTCTTTCACTTGAGTACATTTCTTTTCAGTAAAGTCCAAGCAAAGTATCTGCTTTTAGGTCTAAGTGGTCCATGCTGAATGTTACACCCAGTATAACTTTGATCATAATAATAATAATAACAACAATAAAGCATGTAATACGTTTGGTGGCTTTCAAGAAACTCAAGGACACCTTACAGTAAAAGAGAGAAAACAAGCATGTCAGACTAAAACACTTAAATACTATCCAAAATGCGGAGAATACTGAACAGGTTCCCAGGAGAATGCTTCCTCGAACAAAGGAACCATTTTGATATTAGATCTGAATTGGACTCGTTTGAACTGTAGCCAGATGGTTCCACATTGTTGGACATGATTGAATATCAGTGCCCTCAGTTTAGACTGGAGGATCCAGCAGGTCCAAGGCCAATGGGGAAGATCTCAAGAAGGTGGACAGTAACTGTTCAGTGAAATGCGCACTAGGGATGAGACTTAGCATTTTAGACGCTGTGAGCCTTACAACTAATATTTAATAAATTTAGCTACAACTGTTAAACAATAGCATTTACAATGTACTGTTTACCTTTAAAAGGTAAATTAATTAAACAGTTTAGAGCTATTAATGCAATGTTGGCTTTATTCTAAATGTATACTACGCATTTTGACGCAGTTAAGAAAATAGCCCTGGGAAAACATGGCTTTGTTGGGATTCACACACCAAAAAGATGTTTTTATTTTTGCCAGTTTTTTCTTTAATTCAACATGAAAGGACATCAAATTCATCTGCACTTTTAGCGTTTCGAACTGACAGTGACTTCTCCTCCCAATACTTTATAGTGCCCCCTGCTGGTTCCAAGACCACTGATGTTCAAGTCTTGATGCAAAGCTGCTTGAACTCAATGCAAATCAAAGTCTTAGAATAAAATCACCTTCTCTTCCCATATCTAAAGCAAGTGTCCTAGTCAATTTTATATTTGTCTTAATCCCATTCGTCACTTAACAAATTCTAAAATCTCTTAATAACAAATAGCCATTCAGCTTCACAATACAAATGCATTAATTAATGTCACTTCTCAAGGACTTCTCTGTGTCTCTAATGTTACTCCTCTATTATCAGACAATACTCAATTCAGGATTCTACTTGGGTTCAAAATTTCACCTAAACACCATGGGCATTTAGGAACTCTATTCAGGATGCTTCTTACCTTCCTATATCTGTAACCATTTTTCAAAATATACAACATATTTAATTTAAAAAGCCACCTTTAGATGCAAATGAACCAAAGTAATACTCCACTAATATTACAGAAAATTTAATTTGATGCTTAACCAGCTTTTGCTTCAACCCTTCCTGGATGGTTTTCCACAAAGTTTGGGGTGAGAAGTGTACTTGTGAGGACACACTCTTGTTGGATAAGATACAGATGCTTGCAAGACTTCATCTCTGAGCTCCTGAGGGCAGGCCTTCACGTTTTCACGGTTCACTTTCTTTCATTAGGTTTTTAAAATATATCTTAATGCAAGTAAATAAAACATCTGTTTTGTGTAAAGGTGAGTGAATATATTTGGTTATATAGTTTATGAATCAAACTTGGTCCTCTTTATTTCCCCACAACTTGAAGGGACGTACACATTTTGGTAATGTTAACTCTGAGAAATACAGGCAATTACCTTCAGGAGGCATTTAATCACTTGCTAAATTATTCTGCAGCAGGACAATGACCTCAAGGATATAGTAGCAATAATTAAGAATCATATTCAGCATAAAGAAAGTATTGTAAATGATTTATTGGCACACACAAAGGCCTTATTTTAGTAATCAGGTGTCTGGGATTGCATGAAGAGACAGAAGGATGTGAGAACTTTTGAGATTTCAACTATTTTGAAAGCATTCTTTTCTTTAGAGAATTTTTCACACCTGCCTAAACTTTTGCACAGTACTCATAATTCTTGTTTAGTTTTTGTACCAGATTAATTACAGACAAATAAAACATTTTTAAAGTACAAAAACTTGAAACATCTAAGAAAAGTCTAAATGTAGTATATGACAGTTATTCATGTTTGACCACACGCATTATATCTTCGATAAGATTAATACACAATAGTTTAGAAAATGGACAAAAAAAGTACAAAAAACATTTTCTCAAATATAATAGGTTTATTTCCAGTCTGAAAAGATTAAAACAACAAAAAATGGACAGTGGAACAGTTAAGAGGATGACCAATGGGTCACAGTGGGTTACAGGGAGCAGATATTAGCCTTGATTACTCACTTCATTCATGTGTACATATTTATAAATGAATACAAATATACATATCAATTATTTAACAAAAATAGCTTAGCTTATAAGGACAGTAGATGACTAAAATCAGCAAAAAATGTTCCTGCTGGGGTGTAGGAGATGGGAATCACCAGATGAAAGTCTACGTGAGACTGAGCCGCTAGATTACACATCGTGCTAGAAAAAGAAGTTCCCTTTAGCACGAATCTGTGGTGTGTGTGTGTGTGTACAGAGCTCTGTATTACATGGGCAAAGCCCAAGGGTTTGGGGAGAATGGGGTTGGAAGGAGGCATTAAGGCTGCATTAATCACTTGGTTTAAACATTAAAAGGCAGGTCTGGATAAAATCAGCTGAAATGAGCTACCAAGAGAACACTACAAAGCTAGCAACCACGAAAAAAGGATTTCAGAGCAAAATATAGAGAATTAAAAACAGCATCAAATGGCTTGTGATGCATTTTTTTTGCTAAATAAAATAAGTCTATACAGAGCAAACAAATGCAATGGTTCATGCGTCATTAGCTTGAAAACATTGTAAAAAAAAACAAACAAAAAAAACAAACATTCAGAAACATCCTCACAACTAACTTTTGACACTTTAGAACATTACACATTTCCTTGTGTACTGTTCTGACATTTTTGAAGCGAAACCAAATTTGCAGGTTTTTTCTCCTTTAAAAATACTTTTTCTTTTAAAACCGTGAGGATGGAATTAGAAACCTTAAATTTGCATATGTAACAGAATGCATTTCAAACACATTTCAAATAGTCCCATATTTTCCCCCCAAAAAACAAACAAAACAAAACAGCATCACATCGTTCCTCAGGTCTACATTCCTAAAGTTATTTTAAAAGGACACATGAACATTTTCCTCACGTTAATTTTAGATTCATTAATAAATCTTCCTATTAGACATTGTTCCATTTCCACAGGGGGGAAAAAAAACGCAGCTAACCATTCTCACAAACACAACGACCCTAAGCCTGTGTTACTGCACAAGCACACGCATAGAGCACACAGGGAGACTTCTTTCCGATACATGACCACACATTGTTAGATTGTCATTTCTGTTATAATATTAGTCTTAAAGTTGAACGAATCACCCTGTGAATAAAGACTAAATTCTCCAACACTTTCAGTAAGCAAAGATTCAGGATTAGACAAGAAAAAGCTTTTTATATTTAACAGACAGGGAATTCCTGTTCGGTTAATCCATTCCACACGTAAAATTTAGTTTGGAGAGATAAGGACACACGACAGGATTTACCACGTCACATCTCAAACAATCTAAGGTGACATCTCTGTAAAATATCATTAAATTAATCAGGAACTATTTTACACACAGCAAGGGGGACTTGATAAACTAAGGGCATTCAAATGAACCAACGAACCATTCCATCACTCTTTAGCAGCAGGTCTCTGTTGCTCCCTATTGGTAAAAAGGAACACATGCAGGCTTCGGCTTAATTCAGACTGCATCACACTGGATTTGTTCTTTGCAGAAAATGATACTTCACCACATCCAAAAAAAACTTGGTTAATAAGAAAAACAATCACTGCAAAATGAAGCAAAAGGGTGCAAGTTGAAGGGAAGCAAACAAAGAGAGCTAAATGTCAAACAGAATACATTCACTCCTCAATCTCTCAGCAGTGCGGATGGGTGGATGAGAGAGTGGGTATAGTTTAGTCAACATCATGTTTAGCACAATAAACATGCATCTCACACATCCAAATGCACTGATAACCAAGCACACGCCGGTTGAGTGCTTCCTAAATCCTTTTGTACAGCAAGCCATCCGGATCTCTAACTTATTAAAGAAAAACGGCTCATTATGTTAGTCGTATAATGTCAGTTGTACTAGATGTATGATCTTTCCAAAGACGGCGGTTCTAATGTGAACATGACAACTATAATTAAATTATACAATAAAAGTTACAAATAGCCGTGAGATCGGAACAACTGAGCAATCACATGTAAGTGAAAGGACCACTCCACCTAAGTCCACTGGGTTTTTTTTTCAGCTGTTCAACAATAGCTTGGATATATTTTGGATAAGTTTCTAACATACTTCCATCAACACATCAAGCCCCTCAACCATGGAGACATTTAAAGGATTTTTACTAGGGTGCAGATCCCGAACTTTAAAAATTGGAATTGGAATAAACTGAAAGTGAATTTTTGGAATGTGAACGACAGCATAAGCACGATAATGCAGTGTTACTTGGTTAAGGGTCATTTCTAACCTCTTCAGTGCAAACAAAAAAAAAACAAAAAACAATTTACTATCCAAATATTGAAACTGATGGATTTGAATAGACAAATGGTCTTTATGCTAGTGCTAACGCCAGACGTGGTAAATGACTGAACAGGTCCCAAAACTTTAAAACGTAACTTATTACAGTAATTCTTGAGAATTACTCTATGTCTAGGTGGAGTGTTCCTTTAAGAAACTCATTTAAAGTAAAAACCAAACAAATGAGGAGTGGTAGTGAAGGGCATTTTAGAGTCACATTGTTGATGCAGAAATAAAAACCTGGATTATCAGAAAACACACCCAAACTTGTAATAAAGGAATCGTTTGGTGGTTTTAACATGTTTTCAAACACTCACAATGACTTCTTTCTACTCATTATCTCACCTTTAGAAGCATGCACACATTTTCAGCTTAGTTTAAGTAGGTTAAAGCAGTTTCCTCCCACCACAAAAAAAAGTACAAAAAGAAAAAGACCCACCCCGCTGAAAAAAGGAAACAGTAGTAATAAAAGAACCAGACAATTGTGGTCATCTGTGCTGTTAGAATTACAAAAATTTGCTGTGCTATGAGCCCACGTCATATACCCGTTTCACTTAAAAAGGAACAATACAAAACTTTATGTTGATTAAAAAAAAGCAATCTGGAGAGGAAACATAAGCAGGCAGGGCGTAAAGGTGTGTTGTTTTTTGTCTTTTTTTTATAAACTTATTTTCAAGCTGCATTTGATACAGGCTTTTCTTTGTACAAGACAATTGCACTTCACAGAAATAAAAGCTGAAATATACAAACACACAAGGAAATGTGAATCAAATTAATTACACCAAAACAAACGTAACCAAATGAAAAAAAAGAGAGAGAGCGAAAGAAATGTTTGGATTTCTTTTTAAAAAAGATGGTGGTGTTGTGAATGAAACATTTTATGGAGGATAATTATTGGCCACACAAGGAATTTTTTCCAGAAGGTACCATTGCCTTTAACTTAGAGGGAACATTTATGAAAGAAGGGGAAGAAGCTGTCACCCCCTTCCTCCTCCTCCTTCTCTGAGCAGTCCAGAGCAGCTGAGCTGGCTGTGGTAAGGTTCTTGTGCAGGGTTCTGCTGCCGGGTGCTTGTGCGGGGTCTAGGAGGGGTTCTGGTTGTAAACTCTGTGCAGTGTTTAAAGAGGGCGGAGCTACCACATGTCGTCCGTGGATGCCGAGTCCTTGAATGGAAAGAGGGGGAGAGCAGCTGTGAGATGCTACCAATCTCCATCAGCCACTCAGGAAACATCAAACTTGTGTTTATTTGTCAACAGAAGAAGAAAAATCAAGAAGCATTCTGGGGAATGCTGATGAAAATGATGGATGGATGGATGGATCCCAAAGAGGGCTTTAAATGGTTCGATTGCTGATTCGCAGCAATTACAGTTCTTGATGTTAGAATGCCAACAAGCCGTTTTACGGCCTATTCACTATTTAAATGTTTGATTAGGATTCATAATAATGGAATACATTAAACTCTAGGCACTGAATTTGGCTCAGTATCATTACCCCTGAATTCAGTGAAAAAAATGGAATTTAGTCTTTCTTTCATTGCTTAGAACTGATGGTAAAAATTACCGTTACTAGCATTTTAATTCATATTTAGAAAACATGCACATCTAAAATATTAACCATCTGTTCAGTTCACTCTATTATGTAAAGATTAAAAATAAATCTTTAGTGAATCTTCACAACAAATTTCCTTAAAGTCTTGTCCCATCAGGTATCCTCTATTCATAGATGCATATATTGGGCATTGTGTCTAGATGCGCTAGATAAATGGCATTTGCAAATTGTGTAGGTTCCTAAAGACTAAAAAGTCAAATAACTTTAAAAATATATAAAATACAATTATTAACAATTGAATAAAACTCCACTTGATAAAGAATGAACAATCAAATAAACAAATTATGTAGTGACCTTCCTATACCAAAAAATAAAGAACATTTCTGAAATAAGCTTATTTACTATCTCTGCATGAGTTGATTTTATCACTTTTAAATCTATTTAGTCATTATCAGACAATTTCTAAATAGACAAAAAAGTACTAATACCTGTAGCTACGCAGTGTTGCAAAAGCATTGGTGCAGATCACTCACAAGCTTTAAAAGAACGTATCTTGATGATAAATATGATTTAAAATGCACTACTAGTGAATAGCTTGGATGCAGTTTCTCATTGAAAGTTTTGTCTTTATTTACATGATTGTTGTCAATTTAGCAGCTAGATGAATTCATCAAAACCAGGAACTAAACCATGGGTTGAGGACACACAGTGCACGAGCCGCATGCAGGTCTCTGTTTCAGCTCTTCAGTCTGCACATGCCCCGTTTTTACAGCCGTGATTTTATGTTTGAAATTTAAAAATAACGTTTTTTTTAGTTAAAGGAATTCATTTCAAATGCATTTTATAGAATTATTTACAAAAATTAATTCAACTTAATTACATTTTTTTTTAAACGAAAATCTAAAGTGACAACATTAGGCTAGACCTGACAGAAGCAAAATAAAAGCATACAGCCAAGCCCACATACAAAGATGAGCCAAGATTGAAAGATGAATTATAAAAATATATTTATATATATACATATATATATTTTTTGTTGTTGTTGAAGGATATGGAAAACTCATTCTGCTTGATATGCCAGACTACCAAAGAGTACCAGGTGTCCCACTGAGACAAATAAAAAGAGGTTAGGCCGATACATTTTTATTTATTAAAATGTATCATGTTTTTAGGCATATAGTGTTAATTGCTGTTGGGGGAAAAAACATTAGTGATCATGCTTGACTTACAAAGTAGTCTATTTACAGATAATCAAACAACATTTGGAATTCATGTGGATTGTGAATGTGGCTGTGTTACTTAAGAACAACTGCAGCACAATAAAAATGATTTTTAGACAATTCTATACACTGTTTTTCTTTTCAAAAGTTCTGAGTTTTAAGGTCACGTTCATAAGCTTTGTAAGTGTTCTTTTATTTTTTTTCCTGACTTGTTTTCTTGATGCTCTCTTTCAGATGTGTTTGTTATAATGTCTGCTAAAATGACACACCTAACAGCACTACTACAAGAAATTATTAAAACGTTATATGTAGCACGAGAACTGCCCTAATTCAAAAGAGATATACTAAAACAGTTAGCAACTATTTAATGAACTGAATTTAATGTATACATTTAAATCTAAATCTCAAGAGCCTGACGGTACCAACCCAGGCCATAAGTTGATTAAACACTTTTTCTGCCAATTCTATCAAATGCAGAGATAATAGGATGGGAACATGAACAAATGTAAGAACAAAAGCAAAATGCTTGAGATGAAAAACAACCCAATCATGCGATGTGGCTGAGTTCTACAATATACTGCAAGCACACATTCCAACAGGCTCAATGTACTCACTGTATCCTCATTCCTGTATGGGTTAAGTTTGTTGTATACTGCTTCAATTACACTCCGCCTGGAATCAAGACATTGGAAAAATTACAGAAGGAAAAAACTGTGCAACAAAAACAAAACATAGCCACTTCACACCAACTGCAACACTGATGCTTCTTAGAAACAAACTCATTTATAATTTAGTGGTGACAGAAAACTATGGGGCCTTTTACACAGGCGTTTGTAGTTGCGTACTTGGCTCAGAAAATGGTAATATTGTGAAAAGACCCTTTCAGTTCTGAGGACCTGTTCACACAGTTCTGGGCAGGAATAGGTGGGATATGCGGCTCAAAAGAGGAAGTAGTCAACGTTGCTGGTGTGACAATCTCGTAGACAAACACACAGCCAAAATGTCTTAGAAATTATTTTTTTTAGGTGACAAGGAGATCCACTAAAGCCTTTAAATTTTAACTGGTGAATATATTAAGACTGATTGATAAAATGCATGAAAAACTCTCAAATGGTCTCAATCAAACATTGCAGTCATTTTTCATTTTCTGGACTGCACATATTTTCTGGTTCAAATATAGGCAAAACATTTATAACAAAAATGAAGAAGGGGGGGGGGGTAGATTGTTGTGATGTTAATTTGGCAGCTCATTAGAATGACTAGCCCATTCAAATGCAAGACTGAAAATTGATACCAATGCCTAAGCCTGGACTAAGAATGATAATAACTAAGGGAAACCTTTATGTCCATCATATGCAATAAATTACAAAATACACATGGTACAAAGACGTCACTTGACCAATCATCACCAGAAGATGAAGAACCAATGACTAAACAGAACATGAAATAGCTTTTAAAATGTGGTAGTACAGAATTATTTTAATAAAATGTAATATACAAATGCAGAGTGAGGGCATCACAAAAAGAGGTAAAAACACAATAACTGCATCTTTTATTTTTGATCAGATCAATGTAAACAGTGCTTATCAAACCGTTGGTATTAACAAGTATTTATGAAAATTAAAGTTTAGTTCCACAAAAAAGGTTGTACTGACTTGCTGGCCAGCTCTCCACCAGGTGGTAGGTTGGGGATGCTTTCAGATGCTAACGTGCGCATCACATGTACCAGGTCAGGCACACCTTCTTCCCCCTGCCTTTTCAGGATCTCTGAAATTTCACACATTTTTTAGATTGGTGGGAATTTGTTTAGCAAGTGTACTGGTTAGTTTTAATAGTAATGTTAGCTCACCTTCTACTCGGCTCTCTAGGTATTTATCAAGTTCTGCTTCCCTTTTGACAGCTTCAGGACAGACCTTTGGTGCACTGACAAAACATACCAACACAACGCTCATGTTGTCACGACTTCCCTGCACAGACACAGAAGAAGGGAGGGATTCATCGATAACTGCAACAAAACTAGACAATATGTTACAAATAACTCCACAAGAGTTGATAAATGTAGAGGCTTAAGGAGCAATCTTAGATTAAAAAATAAAATAAGCAATGGTGGTGTTTTTATTGAAATTAGCACTATTGACAAAACATTTCCTTAACATCTCTAGAGACAACATATGACAAATGAAGCCAAAAGTACATTTTGACTGAAGATTTAGTATTCTGTGACTAACGTAATTACACGGCAACCACTGTCGATTATGCAGGGTGATGATATATGGAGATCTCGTCAAGAATTAAAGATTTTTTGGCAATTAAACCTCACTAACACTCCAGAAGTCAGGCACATGCAGTTAATGATGAATTATCGAGGCAATTCACAGGTTACCATGAACACAACAAACTGCAACTCATCGAAGACTGTGTAGCCCTTCCTTTCTAGAGATGAATAGAGCTACACTTCAAAACAAAGGGCTAAGATGGCCCCTGGTGCAAACATAAATAATTTACCAGAGATAAGGGCTACATATAGAGGAGGGCTAAAGGGTATGGGGTAAATGAGAGAGAGAAAAAAAGTCTCAGATAGCAGCTAATTTCTTCGGTAAAGAGTTCTCATATGGCTGAGACTAAATGAATCAATGTTTTGAGGGTTCGAACCTCAAGGAAAGCAAGAACTGACCAAATGTGTTCATTCCTGGAAATGTAAGTTGCTTTGGAGAAAAGTGCACTGGACAAAAAATGTGCATTTATTTAAAAAGATCTACAGAATAAAACTAAAATAGGATGCAAGAACTTTTCGGATAAGCTAGTCTGAAAAAGTAGGATAGGCAATACATGCAGGCTATGCAGGAACCACGCCACACAAATATAAATAAGTCTATAGGGTCATTTGCTTTTGTGTTGCTAGGAGGAAATGTTTGCAAATGGTTGTCCGAGTCAAAAATGTGCTTGGTGTAGCTAATAGATGGGCCCGTGGATGCTTATTTTTAAGCAACATTTCTGTTCCTATTTTGTGCAAAACGTTATTCTAGCCAACAACAGCATGCACCTGACTATTTAATAAAGACTCACCTTGTACAAACAAGTATCTACAATTTCATTGCAGACTCTCTCCAGATCGTCGGTCACCTCAAGTCGTGAACGAACAAAATCGCAGAGCTCCTCATTGGCCATCACGTCCCAGATCCCATCACAAGCAAGAACTATAAACTCATCCTCTCCTTCAGATCTCTCGATAGCATACACCTCGGGTTCTGGCGACACCAGCTGCTCTGTGGGACCCTTACCATGAACACATTTATAGTCAAAGTCCCCCAGAGCCCTGGACACCGCCAAGGACCCATTGACGCGCTGGATCATCACAGACCCTCCAGCATTCTGGATCCTTTCCTTCTCTAGGGGGTTATTGGGCTTGTGGTCCTGTGTGAAGAAGTGCACTGCCCCTCCACGGCTCAGTAGCCCTCTTGAGTCTCCGCAGTTGATAAAGTAGATATGGCGCGGTGAGATCATGACACCAACGGCTGTGGAGCCACTTCGGTCAGCACCACCATGCTTCTTCTCTGAAATCTGTCGCATGTGATCGTCAATCTGAAGGAAACCTGTACGGATACCAGATTTTACACTGTCCACACCGGGCTCCACATCCGAACCACCTCCACCCTGGAAGTCAGGGTTGCTGGTAATGTGCTCCAGAAGGTGCTCACAGCAGTAGCGTGCCACTTGTGATCCTGCATGCCCATCATAGACAGCAAAGAAAGACCAGAGGTCCAGGCTGTTGGGGAGACCAATGACAGCAGTGTGCGCATCTTCCATTTCAACTCGCCAACCTTGCATGCTGCTCAGGCCGTAACGCAGGCTGTTGCCATCCCCATGAGCATTGTGCTTTTCCATCTTTGGCTTATCAAGAAATGCACCCATCTCTGCTGCTTAGAAATCTAAAACATTAAAGAGTAAGAATAGTAATCATTACATCAAAACTACCCCCTTTACAAGCATTGGCAATTGCATCAATAGTTCACTCAAAAATACATATATGTAAAAAAAAAAAATCAAATCAACTTTCAAGTTATCAAATGCATGAACTGTATTTGCAACAGGTAAATGTTTACAATCAACTTAATTGCTATTTTTGCACTGTATCATGCAAAACGCTCATGTTGTCAGTAAAGAAAAACTAGCTTATGGCATATTTTTTTGTAAACACCAATAGAAAAATTGAACGTCTTTAGATTGCAATGACGTTATGGAAGATTCTTCTTCTCATGTTTGTTGATGCTTATCAAAGTGAAACATTAACGAATAGGATGAAGAGTCTGATGGTAACAAAAAAGAAGAAGTGTTTGTGGATGGACAGAACATTATTGCAAAAAATCATACTGTACTTTTTCAATATGCAATTTCAATCAAAGCTTGCTAAATTAACTTAGTTGCCTCTCTTTCATTCTAAAAATGGTGACTGTGTGAAACATTTGAACAAACATGAAATAAACATGTATTCTGTTTCCTATAATAAACATTGTTATTTCATTGTCCTAAAACTTTGTAATCAGCATAGGATAACCATGGTACATGTTGTCTACTGAGGCTAAGCAAAAGCCAGAATACAAATGCCATAATACAGGGCTCTAGACTTTTTGCACTGGTTGCACTGGTGCGCCTAAATTTTTTTCTTAGGTGAACCAGCACAAAAGTTAGGTGCACCAAAATTTTCAACTGCATCACATTTAACACCGCATTTTCACAAGTTCACTTTTTTTAGTCATCTATTTATTTATTTTTTTAAATCACTGTCCATATAGACAATATTGACTTGTAAATGATTAACTAACAACCTGGTCAATATAAAGTTCTTTATTTGAAGCACAATTCCACAAGAAAGGTAACTAAAACTTACTGAAAAGGTGTTTAAAGTGCTTTACTGATCTGAAATTTAAACTTTAAACTGATTTTGGTCCCTAAGAGCAGCAAATACAAATAAAAACGATAATACCATTTATTACCCAGATCAAGAGTTTATAATGCAGCCTATTTATTTATTTTTTCATTTTTAATATTATGGTTAATGCAGTAACGAGACGGTAGGCATATTATTGACATAGGCTCCATGACATGACATGGTTTACCTTGGGCATGAGCATGCTCGACCTCAATGTGTTCAATAAGTATATTCACCGGTCTTCCTTTCCGCAAGATGCAACCGTACACAATGATGCATTTCTTTGTGGCGATATATATGTCTCCGTCGATCAGGAATTCCATGTACGCACTGTTCGCAATTTGCACAGACGTCTTTTGTTTTCAATGTATCTGCGATGACTTCTATAAATTGGGTGCGCGCGACATCATTGCTGTACGTCGGGTTTACGTTCAAGCCATTTTTCTTCATAAGAATTATTTCGGACTTGAATTTAGTGAAGGGTAGTTCTTCTTTTGCAATATTGTAGGCAACACAAAACTTAATTCTCATCTCGGCCTCGTCTGATGATCTGCTGCCTGCCGCTGTAAAGGTACGTTCACATCGAACGCGGTTCGCGCGGTAAGCGCGGAGGGTTTCCATGTTAAGTCAATGCAAAGACACGTTTGCGCGCGTCTGAGGCTTCAGCGGCGCGGTAAACGCGAATTGAGCGGCGCGCTTGCCGCGATAGGCGCGTATTGAGCTGCATGAATGGGTGATACGCGTGTTGTGAGCCGCGCGCAGGAGGCGGACCGGCCGTAGACGGAGTTTCGTTTTTTTTCCCCCTCGAACGACGGGTCGCACCGGTGCAACCTTTGATTTTTTTTAGTCGCACCATTGAGAAATTAGGTCGCATTTGCGACCAAATTGGTCGCACTCTTGAGCCCTGTAATATACCGGTAAGATCTGATAACTTTAGGATACTTGGGTGTAAAAAAATATGGAAAATGTGACACCGCCTACTGTGCGCGTGATACGAAGGACGCCATGACAGTCTGAGAGAAGGTGTTCAAGCGACGTTTTAACGGCCATGGTTTCAGAGCTCCGCCTTGAGTCACACTGTGATGACATCGGCCAGTCATCTATGTTCAGTGTAGCTGTCAATCACATGGTGCCACCAATTTTTTTTTCAGGGGAAAATTGAGCCATATCGGCTTTTTTTCCATAGATTTGTATTGGTCAGAAATTATTCTGCAGCCAGCCACACGGGTGCAATCACTGCAGTTAGGCATCACTCGCAGCCCAAATGACACATACATATCTTTGGAACCCATCTGTTCAATGTATCATACACCACTCCAAATGGAACTTTTGGTTGCAAAATTTAGACATTTAAACTTCAAATTTAAATATGTGAAAGAAAAAGACATAACTCATGATGGATAAAAACACAAATTTTCATACCAGATGTCAATTAGAAATAAACTTGGCACCATGGCAAAGGCAGGCAGGCAGACAGGGAGACAGTCAGTCAGTGGGTTCCCAGCCATGTATGGCCGTCAGTTAACAAACTGCTTTGCACACTACACGCTCGACGACTAAAAATAGACAAGTTCATATGCATTCTGATTCTGACCATTGTTTACCATTCCAAGTCACTAACCTGCAGTCCATAAAACACCAATCACTCACTGGTCTATGTCTGATACAAACTGTGAGCAGGGACGTTCCTCGAAGAACAATATCCACGTTTTACAGTGAGACACATTTACGGTAATCACTGGTCTTTGCCCCCACTGTTGCACACTAGTCATTGAACAAAGTCTGCGCGTGCAGACCTGCCGCACATTCATTCGCCTCTATTCCGCATTACGTCATGGTGTCAAGAGCCCGCTAGCGATCAAGCTTAACGCAAACACTGACGTTTAACTCTACGGTCTCTTCAAAATGAAATATACGTGATGTAATAAAAGTACGTGTTTTGGTTGGTGAATATAACGATTTACATTCCTGTCACGCACGTCCAAGATCCAAGGTAGGACAAGAAAGTAGGCTAAATGCTAACTAGAGGCCCGTGTAAGTCCATGGGTTATGCTAACAGACGTCCCGCAAATACTTCATCATGCGACGGCCACACACGGCAGGTCAGCCCCCTGAGTTCATACGACACTCGCCTACTCCTTTAGCAAGCGTGCTAACAAGCTAGCTCTGTCATTCACATAGGTTAATTAAAATAGCACAATACCACTTACCTCTATAGATACGTCTTGTAGAGTGCTGAAGTAGAATAAGCTAAACGTAGTTAAGAGTAAAGGACGAAAAGAAATAGAGATAAACTGTACTCGACGGTGGTGGTGAGAGAGACAGGCTGGCGGATTGTTTTGCTCTGCATTCAGTCTGTCAAATTGCGGGTCACCTTTATCTGCTTAGACCGGGGATGCATTATTCCCATTTGTTCTGCGTCCTGAGAGTAGGTGGAAAATGGAAAGGGTCGAGTTTGACCGCTGTTTTGGTCCGCTGTGTTCGGGACCGAATCTCTGCACACCACCAACGGCGCAGGACCCGGATGTGGATTCAGCAGGGCTGCGTACTTAAAAGAATGACATCACCATCCCTCCATCTCCATCACAATCATCCCCCCATAACAGTATTGTATGGGATATTCCATGGTTGTTACCCCCGAAAACAACACACACACACGCACACGCACACATACACACACACGTACATAGAAGTGTCAGGGGTCTTGTGTGACAGAGGAGTGCCAGCAAGAATAAAAAAAAAGTGTACAAAACTGTAGTGAGACCAGCTATGATGTTTGGGTTAGAGACTGTAGCAGTGAGGAAGGAGACAAGAGGCAGAGATGGAAGTAGCAGAGATTAGGATGTTGAGGTTCAGTTTAGGAGTGACGAGGATGAACAAGATTAGGAACGAGCACATCAGAGGGACAGCTCAGGTTGGTTGTTTTGGAGACAAAGTCAGAGAGGCTAGATTGAGATGGTTTGGACATGTGTAGAGGAGGGATAGTGGTTGTATTGGTAGAAGGATGTTGGAGATGGAGATGGCAGGCAAGAGTTTAAGAGGGGATATATGGATGTACTGAAAGAGGAGATGAAGCTAGTTGGTGCAAGAGTAGAGGATACTGAGGACAGAATGATGATTCACTGTAGCGACCCCTAAACTGTGGCCAAAAGTAGAACAAGAATGAAGTCTGATGTGTCTATATACCTCTCACAAATAAGTTTGTATATATAAACATGTTGGAAGGCGTTTGCGCAGTTGTCTCCCTTATGAACTAACAGATGAAGGAATCTTTAATCTTTAGCCTTCAGTGGCATATTTATTGAAGAAGAACGTAACACACTCTTTAACAATTTCGCGGTCAGTACGAGGAAGAGGAAGTATGTGAAGCATAACAAAACAAAAGTCTATACAAAATAAGAGTCCTGCAGAACACAAATAGTAAAGGCGTAAATATATTACACTTTTAACACCCCCACTCGCATTAAGCTTTTGTGGTCTGAAAATACAACAAAAACATCTCTTCCCATGTACAAAAGATTTGTCTACACATTTTATGTGCCAAACATTCCTTCAGCAAATCTTTCCAGCTTCAGTTTAGTAACTGGCTTGGTCATAACATCAGCAAGCATTAGCTCAGTAGGACAATACTCAAGAAGTATCCTTCCACTGTTGACAGCTTCCCTTATGAAGTGATACTTGATATCAATGTGCTTACACCGTTGCCTGTTCACAGGATTTTTAGCCAGTGCAATAGTACCTTGATTATCTTCATATACCCTTGTCTGCGCATAGGTATAACTGTCTACTCCTTTTAGAAGCTGTTCTAGGTATATACATTCCTGTATAGCTGATGCTAGAGCAATGTATTCCGCTTCACATGTAGAAAGGGCAATTGTGGGTTGTTTTCTGGTCTTCCATGAGATCAAAGCGCTTCCCTCACTCAGACTGACACAATACCCTGAAATACTATGTCTGTCTGCCCTCTCTGACGCCCAATCTGCATCACTGTAAACTATTAGGCCTAGTTTACTGCTGTCACTTCTTCTGAAACACAGATCTTGCTCTGCTGTAGCTTTAAGATATCTGAACACGTGCTTTACTGTGTTCCAGTGCTCTTCAGTTGGATCATTAAAGTGCTGGGAGAGTTTGCTGACTATGAAACTAATGTCTGGTCTAGTGCATGTGGACAGATATATTAAACTTCCCACCGCTTCTCTGTACTTCCTTGTTTCAGCCATCTTTCTAGCATCTTCAGTGTAGTCAAGTTTTGACTCACATGGTGTCTTTCTAGGCTGACATTCTACCATTCCAAATTTTTGTAGAATTTTGTGCACATACCCTTTTCTGAGACATGACAACTTTGTTTTCTGTTTGCTCAAAATCTATACCCAGAAAATATTTTAGTCGTCCCAGATCTTTCATTTTGAATTTCTCAGTCAGCATCACTTTAACACTTTTCAATGCACTTTCAGAACTCGATGCAATGATCAAATCATCGACCCATACGATCAGGATTACCTTCTCATTATGGTTTTCCTTTGTGTACACACAGTGATCAGAAGGATTTTGAACAAAACTATTCTGACTCAAACATGCATGTAACATAGCATTCCAGTTTCTACCGGATTGTTTCAGGCCATAAAGGGACTTGTTTAGTCTGCATACAAGTTTTTCACCTGTCTCTGATTTTGACTCAAAGCCTTCTGGCTGTTCAATGTAGAGTTCACAGTCAATGGGCGCATGTAAGTATGCAGTCTTGACATCCATTTGATGGAGAATCAGGTTTTCCTGAGCTGCCTTTTGCATAATCACTCTCACGCTAGTCATATCTGCAGTGGGTGAGAATGTTTCATCATAGTCTATTCCAGATTTTTGACTGTAGCCTTTAGCAACGAAACGTGCCTTACACTTTTCAGATCCATTAGCATCACTTTTGAGGTTAAAAACCCACCTGCCCCCCACTGCATGTTTTCCAGGTGGCAACTTGGTAAGGTTGAATGTTTCATTTTCCTCTAGTGATTGCATTTCTTCCTCCATTGCTTTTATCCACTGCTTTGATTTGGGTGAAGTTATGGCATCCTTGTAGGTTTGAGGGATGTCACTCACTGCTCTGTAACAGAAGTCAACATTTGTTAGCATGTTAACAGCATCATCTGTTTCAAAGTCCTGGAGGTATGTTGGTTTCTGCCTCGATCTTGGTGGATTCTTTCTCACTGTAGCCTCAGTGATGCCTTCACTTTGTGGCATTTCAGTCTGTTTAATGGAGATTTCTGATTTGTTGCTGTCATGACCTGGTGCACATTCTTGATCCACTTTCCCTTTTCTGTCATGAAATGTTGGATTCACTTCTCTCTCACAATAGTCTATGTGCAGTTCAGATGTTTGTGTCTCTTTGTTATTCGTCGTCTTAGCTGTAAATTTCACCAGCCTGTGTTTTTGCACTTTCTCTTCTTCCGGGTAGTATACCAGGTAAGCTGGACTCTGTTTATCATAGCCTACGAAGAGACCTTGTTCACACCTGGGATCCAACTTCCCTTTTTCTTGTTTGTAAGCGAAGCATGTAGAACCAAACTTCTGTAGCTTAGAAACATCTGGTTTCTCATCTGTGAACAACTCAAACGGTGTCTTCTTTGTGCGTTTGCTGAAACACCTGTTTCTCACATAAGCAGCCGTTTGGATAGCATAGTTCCACAGTTTGTCTGGTAACTTACTTTCCAGTAGTAAACATCTGCCCATTTCGTAGAGGGTTCTCCAACCTCTTTCAGCTGTTCCGTTCTGATGTGGAGAATAGGGTGCAGATCTTTCATGCTTTATCCTGTTCTTAATCAGAAGTTCTTGGAACTCTTTGTTTGTGAATTCAGTTCCGCTGTCTGAACGGATACACTTCACGTCACCATAAGGCACTACATCTGCCAGGAATTTTTCTGCAGCATGCACTGCGTCACTTTTGGATTTGAGGAAATACACAAACATGGTGCCTGAATAGTCATCTGTAAAGGATTGGCAATATCTGTGTCCTTCTATGCTGGGTGTCCTCATTGGACCGGCCAAATCAGTATGGACAAGCTGCAGGGGTCTTGAAGCTTTTCTGTCTGGCTCTCTGTTCCTTGTCTGTGAGAACTTGCCCTTTGTACACACTTCACATATCTGAGCTGGCTTGTTGTTCTTTCCTTTGATTACCATGCCCTTCACAACGCCCTGCAGTTGCTGTACATCCTCATAATTACAGTGACCCAAAATCTCATGCCAGGTTTGCATATCATGGCATGCTTTACACTTGTCAACATTCGGCTCAACAGTTGGTAGGTAAAACAGATTGTTCCTCTCATTTATTTTGAATCTACTACCATCCTTTGTGGTCATGTGACTGTCCTGTTTTCTGAAGGTTACTGTTGCTCCTCCATTGATTGCCCTTGCCACCGAAAAGATGTCGTGCGGATAAGATGGTATGTACAGGGCTGCACTCAGTCGCACTCTATGCTGGCGTCCAGTATTGTCTTGCAGAAGAATTAAAGCTGTGCCTCTGCGCTGTGCTATTCCATTGCACTTGGTCCCATCTGCCAGTTCAATGGAGTGAGTCTCTGGTTGAAATGTGTCATCAAAGGTTTCAAACCTATTTATGTCATTTATTATGTGAGATGTAGCTCCCCCATCAACCATGATGCCTTTCATCTTGACATTGTTTTGTGGTTTTTCCACCTTTGTGTGCTTTGTTATGAAGAGATGATCACCATCGTCCTTTTCTTCCTCTTCAACAGCAATTTTTCTGACACCATCCTGTACTCCTTTCTTTTTGCAAATTGAATCTTTGTGTGTATTACTTTTACAGTGACTGCACCAGACTTTTCGAGTACACTGCCTTGCCCGGTGTCCTTTCACTCCACACCTGTAACACGTCACATCATCGTTTCCTTTACTGTCTTCTGGTATTTTTCTCATAGTTTTGTTGCTTTGCCTTGCACTCATTCTCATCACATTGTCCATTGGTTCAGTGGGTTTCATTTTTTCTGCTTCTTCATAGATCCGTAATCTTCTCTTGAAGTCTGGGAATGTAACATTATCTTCATTTTGTGTGACATGGACTGCAAGTGGTTTGAAGAAGTCTGGTAGTCCACCAATTACCATGGCTATAATCAGTCCATCACTCAGAGTTTCACCAGCATCTCTTAAAGCTGTAATGATGTTCTCTGCTCTTATGATGTAATCTGTGACGTTTTCATTGCTCGCCATGTGTAGCTTTGTCAGGGATGTGTACAGACTTATTATCCTTGGCTTGCTTTTCCCTGAATAATGCTCTTTCAATATTCTTAGGGCTTTTCTGCCATCATCAGCAGCCTCGTGTCTAATCAATGACAAGCTTTTATCGTCAATCAGACGGATGAGCTCGGCATAGCAGTCTGCATTCATTTGTCTATCTTCAGACAATTGCTCTTCATTTGCCCCAACTGGTTCATGCAAAATCGTTTGCTTTAACTTTAGAATGTGAAGATGACCAAGAAATCTTGCTTCCCATAGGTCATATTTCTCTTCTGAACCATCGAATATTAGCTGTGGTGCCATTAGCCCCGATGCTCCTCGTCCCGTCATTTTCGAATATGCTTTTGTACTTTATTCTTGTACTCACGTTTAACCACGTTAGTGTGACACTCACGAAATTTTCTCTTTTGTTCATCCACAGGTTTCCTCACAGTAGCTCCGTGTAATTCGTCACGGTAAACTTTTCTGTTAGTTCACGGCGGCAGATTTAGCTTTGCCTGGGCCCATAACCTGTTGGAAGGCGTTTGCGCAGTTGTCTCCCTTATGAACTAACAGATGAAGGAATCTTTAATCTTTAGCCTTCAGTGGCATATTTATTGAAGAAGAACGTAACACACTCTTTAACAATTTCGCGGTCAGTACGAGGAAGAGGAAGTATGTGAAGCATAACAAAACAAAAGTCTATACAAAATAAGAGTCCTGCAGAACACAAATAGTGAAGGCGTAAATATATTACACTTTTAACAAAACATATTTTGAGTCTCTTTGTATATTCTATCGTATGACATGTGTCTATCTTAATTGATATATTGTATGGCTTTGTGAATTCCAATACATTTTTAAATACTTTGGTTTGACCCGGAAGGCTTTGTTTGAAACGGCCAGCGCAGGTTCTACCGGGTCGTTCTCTCTGAACGATTATTCAGGGAGTACCAGACGCTTCCGTTCAGGTTGTAACGTCTTAGGATTCCTGTGCGCAGGTGTTTTTATCTTTTCGTCACTTTGCTAGCGAATCTGCGATTTTTTTCCTGTGCAGAAGTTATGGAAACCTGCTGGCTGTGTGTGGTTCTCTCTGCTATTGCAGTTTATGTAATAACACAGTTTATACGCTTCCTCTTCGCTGACGGCGATTTCACTTTACTGTGGGCTGCAAGGTTCGGCACCTCACCAGGTAACAAAGAATAGCTTGGAAATCTGTTGAGATGTGTTGTCATACATTTGAAAATGCTGTTAATTAACCACTGAAAGAAAATACCCGCATCAGAGACCGGTCCATGGCATTATGGACTTTACTCTGTTGTTATACGCATCCTATACCAATGAGAAGTAACGGTAGAGGAAGTATTGCGGATGTAATATTTTTCAAAACGAGTTAAAGGGGGAAAGGACTTTAGATAAGATGATTGTCACCTCAGCTAACTCATTTAGACTGATCAAGGCCGATTTACATTTTAAATGTAGCCAAGTCCAAAAAAAAGTCGCCTACTAACCTAACTAAAAAGTTGACTGTTACTGTATGCAGATGAGTTAAGCCCCACCCACTGAACGTCATGACCCGCCTGTATCTTTTCATTGGTTGTACTCCCTCTCTCTAAGGTTTATGGGGTGGTCACACTAATCCTGAACAACACAGAGTTTCATATGAGCCCGCCCACAAAACAATTCACTATATAATTAGTCTACATTCTAACATGATGCTCTCCAGTACTGACGTCCCAAAAGCATACATTTGCTTCTTATTGAGCTATTCAAAAAGCTAAATGACCTGGCCTCACCAATATGTTGGCTCAAGGTGCATCACATGACCCGAGATCACAGGTCAAAGTCATTGACTGTATATATCATGGACGAAGCATCAGTGAAGTCACCCATTTGTTTCTGGCAAAGTAAAATGAAGCTAGAAGTGGGCGTCTCCACAGTCACATTCGTGAAAGTGCGTCACTCCCCGGTAACCGAAAATGGGCAAAAAAAAGATCCACAGAGGCGGGACGTGGTCGTAGAAACCACAAACTTGATGGTCTAAAACCACACACACACAAAAAGAGGCAACTGAGTGTAAAATCTAAAAACAAAAAGCACAAGGAGTAGCTTGTCATCTGAAAGTTCTTCAGATAAAATTTGCTGAAATGAATGACTCCAGAGGATGACCCATGACGAGACGGGCTGAAAGAACTGTCAATCATCTGCCCGTCAATAAACCACACCCTTAAAGTATGCACAACTTTAAGGCTTATTAAATCTTAAACCAAAAAAAATAAATAAATAAAAATCACCCCCCCTTAGATTCAAACATTTAAATCAACCAAACTATTAGAGCCAGGGGTGGGGTTTTTTTTGCTCCAAATTTGGCAACTTTAACATGGGTGTGAATGAGAACCTGCTCTGTTTTGGAGCTAGTTTCTAGCAGCATGTAGAGGAATTGCAGTTCAAGTCACAAGGTTGGTGCATGGTCAAAGTTCCCCAAAGTGAACTTTCCGTCGGAGCGGAATTTAGTATCGCACCGCAGGAACGTTGTCCTGCGATATTGGGTCACATGACATCATCAGAGGACGTCAGTATTGCTTTAAAGTAGATTAGAGTGCATCCTGTTCTAATTTAGACAAGTTATATACTAAATTGTTTATTTTTAATGACACAGTTTTGTGGGCGGGCTCATAACGCACACAATCATGTGTGGTAAAATTCATCATGGCTCAGGAGTAGTGTCACCGGGGCTTAACCCTGTTTAGAATGGAAGTTATGTCACGATTCAATGGTCAGCAGGTGGGGCACATCCTGTCTGCAGTCAAGGTAGCTTGCTGTCGGTAGATGGGTTATGCCCCACCAACTGCCCCCACATCCCATCTCATTGGTTGTACACTGATGCTGCTGACTGAAGCAAAAAACGCTACGACCACCCCCCTATGGACAGTTGCAGAATGATTCCCACCGCCCCTATACAAACTCAATCGAATAGAGTAAAACTTTACAAATAATCTCTTTATAAAGTCAATTTATTTACAATGGTTTTCTACAATTATCTATGCAGTTGACAAAGTTTACTTTTGTATAAAGTTATCCCACAAAAACTAGGTTCTATGTGATTGATAAAAATGATTGACAGAAACACCGAAGGGACTTAAAAGGGTTCTCAAAAGGTTAAAAGCATTCTTATTTATGTGTCATGGCAGAGTCTACATTTCGGGGTAAAGTGGTGTGGGTCACTGGGGCCTCAAGTGGAATTGGTGAGGAACTGTGTCTTCAGTTAGCATCGTTCCATGCTCGGTTGGTGCTGTCTGCTCGCAGGGAAAAGGAACTGGAGAGAGTTAAACAAATGTGTTTAGGTATGAACAGTCTTATTCTTCATAAATATTTTAGAGAAGAACACAAATAAATACCCTCTACTGTTTACTTGACAAGACTGCAAATTGCAAAATAACCAAAAATGTACCTTTTCTCTTTTGTAACTAGAGCGGTCATCTCTAAAGGATGATGATATTCTCGTTCTTCCGCTTGATTTGTTGGACCGTGCATCACATAAAGAAAAAACTGTTGCTGTTCTGAAGCACTTTGGTACAGTAAGTGTCAACAGTATTTTATATAGTCTACAAAAGTGTTCCATTCAGTAACTAGATGGCTGATTGGAACACATTGTAAACAAACGTTGATGTCTATGAGTAACATAAACCAACTTCCATGTCTCTAATTTTCATAAGCTGAGATATGCATATGCAAAACTTGGTAACTTTTCTATGGTAAACAGTCGGTTGCTATTGAGGGGCCAGTGACAGAATACAGTGATCGTGTCAAAATGAGCGATATAAATCAAACCAAAAGACAATATGTTGGATTTTACAAGGCAGTAAAATAAACCAATGCGAGGGCAGGCTATGTGTATTTTAAATCAAGTGGCTGTTTTTGTACTGATCTGTAATAAAACAGGTAGCAGTTGTCTATTTTTAGTCATCAGGAAGAAGTCTGAGCTCTAATAAACTCAAGAAGGAAATGTTAACTCACAGTCTTCATTGGACAAGCACATATTTCCCACTTCATGCATAGTCTCAGATGCAGTTAATATTGTATTATGCTTTTTAAGTGGGAAAAAAAATCATGTTTCATCTTAGTTTCTGCCCCTTTTGTTTTCTAGATAGACCTGTTGATAAACAATGGGGGCCGGTCTCAGCGCTCACTGTTTGTCGATACTGATGTTGATGTGTACCAGGCTCTAATGGAGCTAAACTACCTTGGCACCATCTCCCTTACCAAGCAGGTACTGTCCCATATGCTCTGTCATGGTAAAGGAAGCATAGCAACAGTCAACAGCGTTGCAGGATTTGTAGGGGTGCCCTTAGGAACAGGGTATGCAGCCAGCAAGCACGCATTGCAGGTGAGGGCAAACACTGTGCTGGTATGTCATGCAATACGATTTTGCCCCGATTTAATTTGTTTCTACAGGGTTTCTTCAACTCTCTGAGAACAGAACTCACTGATTATCCAGACATCACCATCAGTAACATCTGCCCAGGACCAGTAGTATCAAGTGTTGTTCAGAATGCCTTTACAGAGGAGCTTGGCAAGGTACTTGCTTTAGGGGCCATCAATAGAAAAATCAAGTTAGTTTTGTTTTTGAAGAATTCTATATTCTAGTCGCCATGCATATTTTAATATGATGCATTTAACTTTTCCCTCACAGTCTGTTGCTTCAGCTGGTGATCAGACTCATAAGATGACTGTAGAACGCTGCGTTCAACTCACTCTGGTTGGTCTTGCCAACCGTATAAAGGAGATGTGGATAGCTGATCAGCCCTTCCTACTCTTCTGCTATCTCTGGCAGTACACCCCCACCGTGGCCTGGTTCTTGACCAATGCTTTCAGTAAAACACGTGTGCAAAACTTCAAAACTGGATTGGTGAGTACAGGAGCCTTGGTCAATTGTGCTACAGAAATAGTAATGTCTTCCCTGGATGTTTTGTTTTTAGGATGCAGACTCTGCATACTTCAGCAAGCCAAAGGTCAAGGCGTCTTGAGAGTACTTTTCAGAGATTTGTGCTTTTGAAAACAAGGCATTAGTTCACCTATTCATTAGCTGAGAAATAAAATAAAAAAATTCTAACTCTAAAATATAAAAGTATTGTAAAGTAAGTATGTTATGTAAATTCAGTATTAAAAATGTTAGTTCTTTAATAATAATAAAGATCAACTATTCACTAAATAAATGTTTGTGTAATAAAAGCAAATATTTACTCAAAATCTCTGTATTTCTTTTTATACATATCTTTATAGTTACACAATACAAATACCCAATCTAAAAATAAAGCAAAGGCCAGTTTACTTTGAAATTTATAATGCAGGGTGGCCACAAAAAATACTACTGAAAATAGTAACCAAGGCACATTCACAAGATTTGACACATACTCTTTAAAATGGCAATGCTTTCACTCCATCTGGTACGATATGCTTTTGGAAGTCTTTGTTAATAACATAACTTAAATCTTTGAGGACAAATCACTGGGAAAACGAATACCAGGGAACAAAACACACCTGGGCTCTGCTAAGCTTCATGTAATTTGAAAATTACTCAAATTACAGTCACCCTTTTAATAAACTTAACTCTGTACCCGGAAGTCTATTTTCGAATGGCTTTTAGTGCATCGTGATCATAGGCAGCGCAGATGGATGGGAGGAGATGAGTAGATAGGATATCCCAATGGTGGATCGGCTGCTTGGACGGTGAGGTTTCTCAGCATCACAGGATGGGCCTGAATGCTGTATCGCTCCTCGTCATCATTAGTAGCATATAGCAGCTCCCAGGAAAGATTGGCCCACTGGCCCCTCACACCCTCTTCATTCAAAACTCCCACCTGGACGAGGTTCTCTTGCAGGGACAGCACACGGCTTGTGTATGTCCCCTGAGGTTAACAGAAATAAAATCAATCTGTGTTCACACTGCAAATATAACAAACATTTAAACTCAGATGAAATGAACATGTGTATGGAGGAGTATGGTTGGCTGAATTAAACCAAATAGGACAAAAGTGAAACTATTTAAAATGGATAAACTTCCCCCAAAATTTTAAGAAGAAATATTCCCATGGTCAATATTACCACTTATCCACAGACCTGTGTCGTAACGATTTTAGGGTCTTTTCCCAGCAGATTCTGTACCCTTTAGCCATACCTTTTTTTTCATTCTCATTTAGTTAAAGTTCTAAAAGCAAGCTAAGTTGTGCCAAGTTGATACTTTCTCTGATTGGAAAGAAAAGTAGGACAAATTCCTGTTGATCAATGACTGGTCAATTGTTGACTTGACTGATTGGCCAGAAACTGTTTCGATCATTAAGTCCAGTTTTAACTTCGTCTAGCCATCACACAGCCTAGGCCATAGCCACTACATAGATGCAGACCCCTACGGAAAAGTCTGAAATGCACCTCCCAAAAAAGGGGTCAAAATATCTTCATAGGTATCAAAAAAAAAAAAGCAACAAAGCGCTAGTCAACACAAAGAAGCATTGCTCCCTTGAGTTTATAAAATGATACTGCAGACAGGCAACACATATAGGCTTCACGCAGATGTATATCTTGGGCTTTTCAGTGTTCGACACAAAATACAGTACAACCACATAGGTTTAAAAAGAGAAATGGCAACCACGGGCAAAAGAGGAGGTGCAGATCTTCCTTTGACTAATCGCTAAAGACCAACAAAATTTTTTTTTAAAGATTGTTGCATTCGCTATAATGTTAACAAGCGGAACTACAGTAACAGAGTTACACATCTTGAATGACTCTCAAACAAGCCTGCTCAGTGCAAACATGTGAATTTGGTGGAAACGTAAAAGGTGAATAGAGCTAATCCATACCCAGCCACACAAAATCTGAAGGATAAGTAGCACAACTTACCATGTGTAGGTCATGTCCGAGAGAGAACAAGTAGGCTTTCTCCTGCACAACACTATCTTGCCAGCTGTGATCTGACACTAAGCCAATGAACCAGTTGTCATTGTAATCCTGCAAAGTTGTGTAAAGTTCATTGAGACTCTCCACTGGACCAAGAGATGCCTGGTCAACTAATAGTTTTACACTGTACCTGCAAAAAGAATGAAATGCACATTACGTTGTGGCAGGCGTAACCGATGTTGGGATGTAAAATTGAAACTCCCTTGTCTCACCTAAAAGCCCTGAGAGTGAGCTGATGCAGCTCTTTATTGGCTCTGAGCCATTCCATTCCTTCAGTCCATGGACCGTCCCCACAGTAAAGCTTAAACACCAGACTGGGGCTGAACACATGAGTGTCCGCACCCAATGCCACACTACATGACAGCACCACCTGGGTATAAAGATCCCTAAGGGCCCGGTCATCCTGCAAATCCAGAACTACTTGCTCAAAGTCACCTTCTCCAAAGTTTTCCATCACCAGCTGGGACAAACAGAAGCAGAACCAAGCTTCTGGAAAGCTGGCTTGCAGAACCTGAAGTTTGGAGGAAGTCAACTGGGCAGTCCTCCACTCTGGTGGCAGAGAGAAGAGCTCTGAGTGAGGGCTGGTGAAGTGGAGAGGCTGCGAGTTGACCAGGACTGTTGTCGAAATAGGAGCAGTGCTGTTTTCCTTCCCTTTATCTACTACAGGCAGACCAAGTCCCAAACCCAGACCCAGAGGTTTCAGGGTAGGTAGAGATGACAGAGCCATGCTCTCATAAAGGCTATGAATTTCTACAGAACCTGGAAGAGACACACCTAACCCAAGTTCAGTCTGTTCTTCATCAGTCCGCACCACCATTCTCATCTGTTGTCTCATAGGAACTGGACCAAACAAATCATCTTCATCTGACCAACCAGCAAAGGATGACAGACTGGAGCTCTCTCGCCCTCTCAAATGAGCAGATGAGGATTCCGGACGCAATTGAGCATCAACTTTAACCACATTTGGACCTGGTTCTGAGGGAATGGCATGCTGGGAGCTTTGTGACTTGCGCCCAGAGGTTTGCACAGAGTGACTTTTAGTTCGATGAGCTGCACAAGTCACATTCTGCAGACAATAACGTAATAAAATCCACACAAGTGTTTTGAGGAAGTCAGAATTTAGTTGACGCAGGTGGTCTGGAGAGTCAATAATTCCTGTTAGAACGTTTTGGGCATCAGAGTACACCCTCACGGGCAACAGAGTGCAGGGAGTCAGAGAGTTACCCCAATGAGGGTTCAACAGCCGGAAACACTGTCCCGGTCGCTCCACATGATCAAACGATCCTTCAAAAACTTCATCTACACGCCGAGCCTCAACTGTGTGGCAAGAAGTCTCCTGCAATTCCAGACCCTGGGTTGAAACCACATCAGTTGTTAGTAATTGAAATAAAGATTTTTTATTTAAAGTACCTGATAACAAAATTACCTTAATGTTTACAGTGCAATAACCATAGCCTTTCTCTAAAACTGAAATCCAGAGTAGACGACCTTGAAAGCGTCCAAGGTAATGAGAGCCTGGATTACAAGAACCTGCAAAAAGTGGTAATGCTTTTGTGCATGTTATATATCCAAACATTAAACACACAATATCAACTCTAATGTACCAGGAAATACAGATGCGTGCAATAACAACAAAGTCTACTAACCAAAAGCACCATTGGCAATTGCAGGTCTCAATGCTGATGCCAGTTTCTTGCAAAGTTGCTTGTAATACACAGAATCCAGGCAAGGGCAGGCAGTGCCTGGGGTGCCTGGCCATGAACGCAGGGGCCTTGGGAATCCCACCAAAAACACAGGTAGTGTGAAGAGAGGAAGGAGAGGGGCAGAGAGAATGGCAGAGAGAGCCACAATGGCCAGCAAAACTGGACACAGAGTTGCATTGAGTGCCAACAGAGTTCCAGCTGACTGTCGACGCTGTTTATTCTCGGTCCATGATGTGATCAACACAGTAAGGGCAAATCGCAGCTTACTTATGAACTGTGAGGTACGATTCAGAACCAGAGAGATCTACAATGGTGAAAAGATGCTACTGTTATTACAAACGCTTGAAATCCATCTTTAACTATTTCAAATACTTGCACTCACCAGTATCAATTGTACTGTGGTACCCAATTCTTGCCAGTGAGGAACTCTATGCCCTCCTGCAAGTTTAATGATCACAACCAACACCATTTGCAGCAAAGCAGCCTCTGAGTTCTGCCAAACCTGCCGGTACAGTCAACAGATGTTTTAGAAAAACAGGACAGTTCATGTACTCAAAATGCTAATGAGATACCATCACACTCTCATACCATCCTAAATGCCCTTGTGAACCCAATAGCAAGGGATACAGTGTGCAGTTTCCCCAGAGATTCATCCACAGATAAGTAAGCGATCATTGCAAGTGGACTCACTGTAAAGAAAAATGAACATGTATGTCAGTGATAAAGTGATTGTTTTGATAATAGCACAAGGAATGATTAAAAAAAAATCGGAACGTTTCGGAACTTGTGTTTTTGTGAATTAAAAAAATTATCAGGAAAAAAATACAATTGATACAAAACTTAGTGATCTAATAAAATCCCTGATCCCCTTCTTCTTTTAGACCAGGAAAAGAACCTGTAACATTTACTGACTCAACACATGCACAATTGAACATAAACCAAATGAAGCCAAGTCAGAAATCTACTTTAAATGGCTTACATCATTTAAAATTAATGCCAACCCAATACATTTATGAATCAATGATCTCAATAGTCACCTGACCCTGTTTGGACCCCCTAACTCTCTAGCAGTACTACCACTAACCCAACATTTCACTCATGTTTACGCTGATAACTTGTGAGGTCTAGAAATTATTTTTTTCCAGATTCTCTGGCTCATGCCAATTCCAATGGGTCCTATAATGTCATTTTTCAAAATGCAAATGAAACAATAAATTGAATTAATTTTTCTACAACCTACTTTTCCAAACCTCTGGACCATTTATCGGATCTCCACAAAACTATATATATATATATATATATATATATATATATATATATCTTCATTTGGTTTATGTTCAATTGTGCATGTGTTGAGTCAGTAAATGTTACAGGTTCTTTTCCTGGTCTAAAAGAA
>SRMA01027331.1:171144-215288 GCA_007224835.1 Danionella cerebrum
TATATATATATATATATATATATACACACACACACACACAAAACTGGTTCCTGATTAGCAATCATTAAAACACTCGCTAAATATTTTAAAAACCAATATTGCATGTGCTGTGTCCCCTAGTGGCACACCAACTGTACTCCAGCATAGCATGTACACGTCTTTAATAACAAATTTAAATAAATAAGAAAATATTTTTTGGGTTAAGCATCAGCGAGACATCTGCTCCCTCTATATTAGAGCGTTGCGAGTTCTTAAGTTTAAGTTATTAAGCTTATTTGTGCATTTATTAAAGATGTGTGAATGAAAAGCGATTATAACTACTATAATACTACTACTGCTTTTCATCATTAGATCCTGTATAGGCTTTTACAATTTTCATCAATGCTCTAAAAAGCAGACAAACAGGGCAGTATTCAGAAGCCAACATGAATATGCAAAACTTGGCCAATCCGAGAGAATCACATGAGTAAATCTGAAGATCAAGTAACAAACCCCCTTAGACCAATCATTCAGAGGTAAGCGGCAAAAAATGCAGTTCCTGACTCATTTAAAATATAATATTGATAAACTGAAAATAGCTCCTCACCAAGGTTCAATAGTATCCTCCGGAAAATCCCAGCGATACGCAGGCAACGAGTCTTTTGTCTGAAAGCTTGGACAGTCATAACCCGTTTAGGGTACAGTGGGTTGAGCATAGCCCCTCCCAGTACACATGCTCCCTGGAGCTCTCTTAGCAGACTAGTAAGGAGAAAGAGCGCAATAAGGAACCAGCTGATCACCTCCTGGGGGTTCGGAGGAACCACAGAAGATTCCCAGTGCTCTATGAAGCTTGTATTCAATGTTAGATTCCCTGAGTACAACTGATGGAGTAGTCCAGCTTCAGTCAAGGCCCCTAAAATGAGCATAAGGGAAAGAGGAAGGCCCCACCAGCCCAGCCCCAGGGTCGGAGTGGCTCCTTTGACCAGCTCCAGCAGTTGGGTCAGGTCCTGGCTGAGGAGGAAACCCATGCCCACGTTGAAAAGAACCACACCCAGTGAGAAGGGAATGAAGAAGGTACCGATGGCAACACACACCGATGACAGAAACATCACCAGTAGCCTAATGAAAAAGTCAAGACCAAGGTGTCAGAAATTTACTGTGACCAGCACATTACTTGACAAGTCTTGAAACATTGTGAAACTAAATGTTTTCTAAAAAATAAATAAAATTATTGGATGACAACTTTGATAACTGCACACCTAATGTTACCAGACATAGCTGATCCACCAAGACCATACACCAGAGTCTGCTCCATTGACCAGAGCAAAAGGGCATCCAAAGGAGAAAGTATTCCCAATGCCCAAAGTATTGGAAGAGTCACAAACAACACGTGAAGGACCTGAACTGCCAGCTGTAGTTCCTCCATACTTGAACCTGAAAACCTGAGCGAAGACAGAGGGAAAGATGCAAACATTACATTTACCTCTAGAATTAGCTTTCATGACAATATTATTACAAATACTCGATGTCTTCAAAACCAAAAACTAAACTGTTCATTATGCATCCTGTAAAAATGTACTACAATTGCAGATTCTGAATATTTGCCCATAAAGAAATTTTTTTATACAACTGATTTGTTCTTATATGACTGAAATAAGTATTTGACCCCTTCCTAAAGCATAATTTCGTAATTGATCGAATATCCCTTGCTGGCAAGCCCAGTTTGAAAGGGATTTGGATCATATCCTCTTTGGAAATCCTCTCCAAGTCATTAAGGTTTGTTGGCTGATGTGTAGCAACTCAGCCTTTGAGCTTCCACCACTACTTTTCTATGGGATAAAGGTCTGGACACCATATGTCTCATGTATCAAAGTTGCGTATACAAAAATCTAACATACATCATCTTTCACATTCACCAACAAGTCAAATGCCAGGCGTACGTTCAATTCTCTTTCTTTGTCCTTAAGGGCTCCCATAGTCTATGAGGTGAAGCAGCAAGTCTATGTTAAGTTAAGCCTCCCTCTAGCATTGACCCAAGACCTGTGATTGCACAATGAAATCCAACAAGCCATCCAAACACAACTACAATATGTGATTGTCACTATAAAATGGTATTAAATGGTCAGTTCTTTTAGTAAATGTTTTTTGGCCTCTAGTTATGGGCAGGGATATTTGCAGATACCAAAAACATGGGTTCTTAAAGATTTCACGTTAACTTGAAACAAATAGTGTGTTACTTTGAAATTGTATGTGGCCTAGATGATTTGCTCTTGTGACTAAAAAAAACAAACAACATATTGTAAAAGCATAGCATTTCTCTGTTAGAATTCCACAAATTAAAATCTGATCACTTTTTCTGTCATGTCTACATTTTCCAGAACCACAACATTGACAAATGTTCAAATTAAATTTTCTTGCTCCAAGTTGCATTTATTGTTTGATTTTGTCATCTTCATGCTAACGTTTCTCTTTCAAGTGTGCTCATTGACATATGTAAATATATGTAAATGAGGCAGGGGACGAGATAAAGCTTTTCACATCAGATCATCTGATTTTTTTTGTGCATCTTTGTACGTACACAATGTTTTAATGTTTTGATAAGAAATTGACTCAAATGTTAGTACATGAGGGTCATCCAAGGGTCATCTAGTTTCCAAATGCATTTCTTTTTGTTATTTAGTCCCTCGCTGTCGAATAAACCCAAGATTAAAATACAACTCATATATTCATTGCTTTTTCTGTTGGAAAAACATTCACAATCAATTATATTTTCACTTTCTGTATTTGTGAGACATTTATAATAGTTTTTTATGTAATGTTTGATGTTTACACTGATTTTAAAAGTCAATAGATGTTTTTAACAATCCAAATAAATTGCATAAATAAAACGTTTAAATTTAGGATAGAAATTTAAAGATGTGAACAATATGACTGTAACCTCAGAGCCAGGTCCACGGTGATGAAGATGAGGATGTAGAAGGGCCTGTTAAGAGGCGTGATCTCATATGTATCTTGTGCCTGAAACGTGGCTGTTTCTGTTGCAGTGTTGATGATGAGTGAATATTCCCCAATACAGACAGTCACCCAGCTCAGGGCAAACAAGGTCACGACAGCACCCAATCCACCACTTGTGTGTCCATACAGACCAGTCAGTCTGTCCGGCAGCAGGTACCATGTTGACAGCCCACAGAGTGCACCAGCAAGACAAGTGTGGAAAACTACATTACCCAAAAACTTCTTTCCTGGCACCACAAATCGAACCGTCTCGGGGGCCACACAGTGTGTAAACTCCACTTCTTCCTCATCTGCAAGGATGTTATTGGCAGCAGGGAGAATTTGGACCACTTCATTTCTATGTGCCATGCACCAAGCCAGTCCCTGCAGAGTTGCACCAACTCCGAGCATGAGCACACCAGAAACAACACCCGCAAAGGCTTCGTTCAGAACCCTCAGCTGGAACAACAGGGTTCCAATCCCCCCAAGCAGCCATGGTGTCAGGAACAACACCAGCTGGTGAATGTAGACGTACGGTGGTGCACAGTACCCGAGTTTAAGCCTAAGCCCACCCAGGACAGTCTGTGGGAAACGCTTCCAGAGGAACTCTTGCTTGTAGTCGTTGAGTAGGGGCACATCAGGCCCCATGATGGTGAAAACACCTTTAGAAGGAAAGACTCAGTCATCTCCCTCCTGCAGGACCACAACAGACACACATGGCTCGCTAACTCAGCAAAATATTGCTAGAAACACAAAAAAACAAAAGTTAACAAAATTATTGCATTTAAACATTTGTTTACATGCATGTAAACAAGACATATTTGACATTTATGAGTTTAATCTGAAATCAGGAATTAAAATACTGTGTATTGACTTGATAATTGTCTAAAACGTATGTATTGATACCTTTTGTTGATGGTATTAAAGAAACAGCTCAAATACAGAACCCAACCTGGTGTCAATCACCACCGATTTCACAAGTTTTGTGTAGCAAAACATGCACTCTTATCCTCCAGATATATCCCTTAGATTTAGGTTTTAACGAATCCCTGTTTAAATATCCTCTCGTCGGTTAACGTGCTAACACTACAACAGCTATGGCAACAAAGCTTGCAAATGCGAACGTGACAACAGACACAACACAAATCAAAGCCACAGCCTACGTATCATTACATTAAAGTATCGTCTAGGTTTCCTCAAAACACAACATAGGAACAGAGTTGAGGAAGCAGCTAACATTACAATGATTAGCGTGGCTAGCGTTAGCATCGTGTTTTCGTTTAACTATATTTTTTTTCAACGTGGCACACCATTTAAATAAAAAAGGCATTCTTTCTTTTATTTTATATAACATACCTCTATATCAGGACTGCTAACGACGTACTGGAGGCCGTTTGTGTACGGATAAATTGAATCCGTTATCTATCGTTTCTGAATGATAGTGCAGTTCATCCTAACGGCCTGGGGGCGGCGCTAGACAAATAAACAAATTCGCATAGATAAACAAACGCTGAGCTTCTCAGCTGAACGGCCAGTGGTTGGTAAAGCCTACCAGTACGTTGTCCTTGGATATTTGATATATCGGAAGCAATGTTTTGTGTAGTTATGACGCATAGTTATATTGTTTTGATATTTTTTTTCATCAGTTTACTGCACCAAGTCCTAAATTGACATTTGGTGTGACATTAAAGCTATTTCATATTAAGTGAAAAATGGATACATATTATTTTCACTTCATTATTCAATTCATTAAAACATTTTACTCATGACTGCTTTGAAATGTAACATTCCTTGTGAAAATTTGGTACTATTTCAATTTATTTATGCCCTCCTTTGAAATTCATCATGCAAAAGTGGGCATCACTCCTCAAATCTTTCAAGATATTTTCGATAAATTCTTTCAAACTTTGTGAGAACTGTATGAAATGACTTGAAAACCTTGCTGATGCTAATTTCCTTGTGATCTATTGATTTTTCTATGAATTACCACTTATAAGTTGTCACAAACTATGAACATGCACACCAAATAACATGCCTAAAGCATAAAATAACACGCACTGTCATTGTGGCAGGACTTGAAAGAATTGTTAATCTTAACGACACACACGTTTATCAAATAGTTTAAAGTGTCAAAAACTACTGTAAGAAAACCAGTAGAGAACAAGTTGGAAAATATGCAGGAAGCATGTGATAGAGGTTTCTGAAACCCAAGAACAAATACTAAGGCACTTACAAACATGTACTGTAATGTTTGCTGAGGACACTTATCAAAATGTTTGTCACATCGTAATGTAGGAATAAAGAACAATTCCACTCAGAAATATGATAAAATAACAGATAATTTATTTGACATTTACATAGTAAAAACACTATATATTCTGGTCCTGTTTAGAAATAATGTGAAAATAAAGTGAGTCTGAATAAGGCCAAGCTGAAGCAAATGGATCTTTTTCATTCTCTGGCTGTGGTGTTACAGTGGAGGAGGAGGAGGTGGTCTGGGCCCGATGGGACAGTAATTCCTGTGGAGAACATCACTATTAGATGTCAATCAAGATCTCTATTAAACAGATCATTTTGTCTACAGATCATTTTGTGATTAGTAGCTATCATCATGGATGCTAATTTTTGGTCGGGAGATTTTGTTTTTTTTGGGGGGAAGATTAACATCAATCAGAACTGATTAGAATCAAGTATGAATCGTTCTAGCAATACAGATACATTTTTACAAGAGAATGGTGGTATTTTTGTTCCTCATATAACCTACTTTAAATTCTACAGTTTATGTATTTCTCAAGCTTAAACTATTTTAGAATCACTCGACCACTTGAATAGTACAGTTATAGATTAGCATATAGCATAAATAGTATTTAAAATAATAATAATAGGGCTGAGTGTGATAAAGCAGGGGATTTCCACCATTCTGTGTTTTACCAGTGTGTGCTGATCTTAAACAAGACATCACATAGCATGTCTCAAAATAGATTTGAAAAGATTTTCATCAAATAGTTTTTTTTGAAAAGTATGAATTTACTGCTTGTGTATTCTCAGTATTTATTAAAAATTACCAAGAAAACATGAATGGAAAAACTTTATATGATTCCATATTTCGTACCATTTAATACCAGAAGTGAAAATCAAATAGCCTTCCGTTTAGTTTTTTCTTATAATGGTTAAAACTGTAAAACCAGGAGCTAGGGACCACAATGTGGTGGAATTTCACATTTTATGTCTAATACAGATAAAATCCAAATGAAACATTTTCTTTTGAAATATTTATTTATCCAAATTTACAATCTATTCTATAAGAAAATTATTCTTTGCTATATTTGGGACCTTGCTACTATCTACTGGTAAATTCAGCGCCATGGTTGTTTTCTCCCATAGATCATTTTTACCAACCAGTCGCTTTTATGAGCTTTTTAAAATTATTTTATAGAAAGGACCATATTTGCCCACAGAATGAAATGAAACTGAAAAAGTAATGACCTGATCGCAGGAAAAATTAAGTATTTGAACCCTCCAAGAGACACAAAACATGACTTAGTACTTAGTTTCTGTCTTTCATCGTTAAAAAAAGTCCTATCAATAAATTTACAACTTTAAATAACAGTCAGACTGTGCGAAAATGTCTTTCCCTCTGTGTTTTACTGTGAGTATGCCTGTGTCTGTGTATGTAGACCTGGTCTCAGGATCTGTGGTAGGAACACTCGGGAGAACTCTATATCCAGTCTGTGGCAGTGCTGTCATATAGTGACTGGAAGATCCTCGAAAGTTCCGTAAGTTGAAGTCACTCTGAACTCCACGCAAAAGTGAGGCAACCGCTCTCTGCTTTTTATCTGCAACCCAGAATAAAATGTCTGTAGGCTTGCACTTCACATTATCCTATATTACATTAGTGATTAGTGATAGTGAGTGTGCTTTTTTTTGAACAAACTATGAATACATACATCTGCTTGTTTCGTGTATGTCATCTTGCTGATCGGCTAGGAGAGTGTGCATCCCTGTACTTCTTAAAGGAACTGGTCTGGTCACCATTGGGACCAAACCAGGTAATGTAACTTCACCTCCTGTATTAAAACTCTACACACACAGTTAATTATCTGTTTCAGAAGATGAAACTGCGGATTTGTAGACATATAAGTAGTTACCTTTGCTTCATTATTTAAGAGTTCCACTCTCGTTCTTTCCTCCAGTGTCACAGTTATACCATCCAGAACTTGAAGTGTGGACAGATGCAGTATTACTGCAGACCTGTGCAGAGATCGCCGAGCCACCTGCAGAATAGGAATTGTGAGGGGTTGCTGCTCACCAAAAATTCAGTTTAATCTAATGTTAAGTATATGTTTAGAGCTCACTGGGTTCCCCACTACTGACAGCTCCAAGAGAGAAGGCAGTGATCCCAGTTTTTCCAGCTCTGAGGTATCCTGTAACAAATATAAGACACTGTATATCAATATTTTTGAGTACCATCCCACAAATATTATTATGAGAGGAAAATAGTCTCAACAGTGGTATAGAGAACAATTCTTCAACACATAATCTCATCAATGGTCTTGAGATTTGAGTAGCGGTTGAAATTAGCTTTCTCTGTAAAGTGGCAGGGCTCTCCCTTAATGATAAATGTTCATGCCAAAGACCTCTGTCACGCTAAAGAAACTTGGAGTAGAGATGCTACTACAGGTCAGAAAGAGCTAGCTGAGGTGGTTCAGGCATTTATTTTGGATGCCACCTGGATGCCTTACTACTTTAAGGGCTCTAATAAATTATATTTAAAACCATTTCGTGGCAATGCTTGAAATTACTTTTTCTTTTGTACAACCCCAGCTTCTTTTTGTACAAATATTTTTTCCCATTACACAATTCTGAAACATTGAAAAATACAAGCCATCTCACAGGTCTTGTACTTCCATTGGTTATTTCATGTTTTCCTCCCTAGATGGCACTGTTGGCACTGATTTGCAATCTGTAAAATGAAACCGAAATTTCATTTTCTCACATTTGTATTAGAAAATTACCTTGCAAATTATATGTCATTACTCTTGTAATCTTCATATAAAACCAAAATTATCAAAGCTTATAACCTTTTAGAAACCTACACATTATATTTAAAATAAAAAAATAAAACAATCAGTCATTGAGTCATTCTTAATTCAGTCTACTGGAAAAAAAACAGAGACTTCAAAGGGTAAACAGAAGAAGTGTTATCATCAACAAGGAAATTGAACAAGTGGTCATTAAAATCTCCCATCCAGGAAAATAAAGATGAGCATCATCAGCATAAAAAAGCTACATTGATAGTCTTATAATGTAAATAAAAAAATTATTATATAAATAAACAGGTTACTGAGAGTCAAAAGGAGGGCACACACAAACATGGGCACACCCCTGACCTTCAATCAATGTAAATCATGCGTGATTGTGGCTTTGGGGTGTTATGTGGCTGCAGTAATGACTCTCTGTACTCAGGGCGCAGGGAAGAGGCAGCACTCTCACAGGGCCAAATAACACTAACACACTAAGTGACTAAATTACTGTAATTTACTAATTACAGTAAAGCTGCAGCCACACACACACACACACGCACACACACACTTGAGGAAAGATGGAGAGGCGAATAATAAAAGTCTCTCGAGCTCTTAATAACAGCAATTTCTGTGAGTCTCAGGTAGAGGTTTTATATGCTGCTGTAATGAAATATTTAAAACAACCTAAATGTATCCTGCTTTTATTGATGGCAAAAGAACACTTTACAGATAAATTATGCAAATTCAAGTAATTTATTAAGCTCATGTTTTGTTTAAAAGACACAAAAATGCGGCACAGGCGTGTTGTGTATTTTTACAGGTTTTGTGGGGTACCTGTATTTTGTTCATGTCTAGAAAGAGTCTCCGAAGTGCTGGGAGAGGCTGCAGGTGGTTCAGTTCACGAATTCGATTCTCTCTCAGGTGTAAATCCAACAGAACCCCCTGCTCGCAGAATGAGTTCTCGTTCAAAGCTTTAATTCGGTTGCGATCCAGAACCAACTCACGTAGCTTCTTTAAACCATCCAGTCCATCAACCATAGAGATTTCATTCCCTTGGAGGAAAACAAGACACACCACGTTACTTTGGGGCAATATTCTCTTAATATTTAATTAATGTTCAACTTGCTGAAAAAATTCCTTAATATGATTTTTTGCCACTTGCTCTTTTTTCAAAATAAGAACCTGTTATGTGCAAGTAAGGAGAACGGACCCAAATGAAACTTAACATGAGCTTAAACTAGATTGCTTGTACCTTGTAAAAAGAGAGCTCTGAGGTTAGTCAGTCGGCTGATCTGCAGATTGATCAGGTTAGAGATGCCATTGTGAGCCAAATGTAAAACCTCCAAACTGGACATCAAAGGCTCCAGATTATCCACAGTTAGGCCATCCCTAAAATATTTAAGAACAAGCATAAAAGAGTAAATCCTGGTTAAATACTGTTCACATTATGCAAGGGTGGTGGGGGGTGGGGGGTGTAGCTCACAGCTTAAATAGAACATCATATGATGAATCAGAAAATGTGATGTAATTATATAAAATATGTAATAAATGTAATTCTGGTGCTTTTTGTTTGTCTATCAAGAACTAGATTTTCTTAAATAAATATATAGAGAGAGTACCTGCTGGGTCTTCGGTTCTGGCCATATCCACTCGAACTGACTTTGTGATGGAGAATTTGCTTGTTGCTCATATAACTCTGAATCTTTGGACGTGGAAGTATTGACTCGATGTGGTTAAAATTTAGAGACAGCACCTGATAAGACATCATCCCGAATCATCAAGCCATTAGCCAAACATGTCTCTTCGCAAACATCTCAGCCTGCAGGTTCTAAGTATTATAACAATTTTAAAAAAAATCGATATAAAGTGATTAAGCTAATGTAGTTGGTACATGGTTGGTATATACAGTGTGGAAAAAACCTATTTGAACCGCAACCGATTTTGTAAGTTTGCCCACTAATAAAGAAATGATCAGTCTATAATTTCAATGGTTGGTTTATTTGAACAGTGAGAGACAACAATGACATAAAAAAATCCAGAAAAATGCATTTCAAAAAGAGCATTTCCATGAAGGAAATAAGAATTTGATCCCTTTGAAAAACATGCTTCAGTACTTGGTAGCAAAACCTTTGTTGGCAATCACAGAGGTCAGCCGTTTCTTGTAGTTGGCCACAAGGTTTGAACACATCTCAGGGGGGATTTTGGCCCACTCCTCTTTGCAGACCCTCTCCAAGTCATTAATGTTTCGTGGCTGATGTTTGGCATCTTGACCATCCACAGATTTTCTATGGGATTACTGTCTGGAGACTGACTAGGCCACTTCATGACCTTAATATGCTTTTTAAGCCAATCTTTTGTTGCCTTGGCTGTGTGTTTTGGATCATTGTCATGCTGGAATACCCAACCACGACCCATTTTCAATGCCCTGACTGAGGGAAGGAGGTTCTCACCCAACACTAGACAGTAAATGGCCCCATCCATCCTCCCTTTGATGCGGTGCAATTGTGCAGTCCCCGTGTTAGAAATCAGGCAGATGTTCAGTGGCAAACTTCAAACGGGCCTGTAGATGGACTTTCTTGAGCAGGGGGACCTTGCGGGCACAGCAGGATTTCAGTCCTTCACGTCGTAGTGTGTAACTAACTGTTTTTGTGGTGACTATGGTCCCAGTTGCCTTTAGATCAGTGACAAGTTCCTTCCGAGTGGTTCTGGGCTGATTCCTCACCATTCTCATTATCATTGAAACTCCACGAGGTGACATCTTGCATGGAGCTCCAGACCGAAGGGGGTTTTGACAGTTAATTTATTTTTCTTCCATTTGTGAATAATTGCACCTGTTGTCACCTTCTCACCCAGCTGCTTGGCGATGGTCTTGTAGCCCATTCCAGCCTGGTGTAGGTTCACAATCTTGTCCATAACATCCTTGGAAAGGTCTTTGGTCTTGGCCATTGTGTAGAGTTTGGCATCTGGATTGATTGCTTCTGTGGACAGGTGTCTTTTATACAAGTAACGAGCTGAGAGGGCTGCCAATGTCAAATAAATCTACCATTGAAATTATAGACTGATCATTTCTTTGTTAGTGGACAAACTTACAAAATCAGCTGGGGTTCAAATAGTTTTTCCCTCACTGTAGTTTACCCACACACCCACACTTCATCTGCTGCAATGGTGTCGCTCATAAGCAGCTCTATATAATGTCACCGTGATGTTGCGGAAGAATATTGTAGAAATGCTACGTGAGTACCGCCACCATCCTCGTTACAGTTTAGCCAGGTTAATGTATGATAATATTTCTGTTGGATTAAATGAGTATATGTGCAATCTTATCTCATCAATCCTTGTTGTGGGTGCGTATGGACCGTGTGTCAACAATTTTACACTTTGGTTAGCTGGACACCCCACAATGCAAATATTTAAAGCACCAACGGGAAATCTCAAATGTACAGGTCAACAGTGGAACAAAGATATACATTGAGATAAGTGTTTTGAAATTGATATCAATTTCATACCTTAATGTTGGTCAGGAAGATGAGGCCACTGAATGAGGTGAGGTTGTTGTGTTCTAAATTAATGCTTCGCAAATTAACAAACAAATCTGCAGGAACTAGATCCACCATCCTAGGACACACAGATGGAAAAATCAAATACAGACACCAATAGTATACCATCCAAGGGTTTCTATAAATCCTTACAAATGTTTTATGCCACAAAATGACCTGTTTTTAAATTCCTCATAATGGAGTGCTTCTCAGTTATTTTCTGTTATGCCCCCCTAGCAAAAAAAAAAATAAAATCTACCCCCCCACGACTATAAATAATACCATTTGTCTATAAAATTAGTACACCTCTGCATAACATTGTATCCTTGTTAACATTAAAGAAAAAAAGAAAGAAATCTAGTTCAACTTACAAAAAAGATTATCTTTATTAACATTGTTTTTAGTCTGTAACAGAAAAGATTTGCCTGAACAAAAAAAAAATCCTTGTTTTTAACTATTATCATTTTTACCGACTTATTGCAACATTTGATGCTCACTCATTTATTCATTTTCCAACCCGCTTGTTCCCTTTTGGGCACATTGCGTGAGAGGCAGGGGTAAACCCTGGGCAGGTAATAACAAATTCAACTTCAGAAGATTAATAGATGAATGTTGACTGTATTTCAGCATTTAAAATAGAAGGGACTTTGATGAGATCTAAACTATATTTTTTTACCAGTACTATTAAGAAAAAATTAAAACCTGACGGAGCTGGACTGCAGACTGAGCTCTGACAGCTCCCTGTAGTTTGTATGACCCAGCTTCTCCGCCACCATATCTGCATTCAGTCGCCCTCCAAATATGTCTTTGGCAGTTTCTGATTCATGAATTTCCTATAGGGACCAAAACATATATTTTATTTTTGAAACCATTAGTGTGTTCTTTTTTGTTTATTTGACTCCTTTGAAAAGACCATGTTCCACGGATGAGAGGCACAGTGTAAATGTCACAGACAATATTCATGAGGCTCATTGGTGTCATATTTCCAATCTACTATGAAAAGTTGATTGCAACCAGCTTAAAAAGTTTTGCTTTCTTTTCAATTAGTCGTCCAAAAAGTCTTTTGTCGTTTCAAATAAAATGCACATGACAACATATAGTGCTGCTAAAACTCATCCCAAGAACATTGTACAAAAATGTAAAATACACAATGCACTAGTCACTTTCAATGTATCCTCAAGTACCACCCCTGCCAATCCCAAAGCAAGAAATGTGGGAAACGTGCCCTGAATCAAATGAGTCCCAAGGTACTAGAGACAGAGTGTTTACTTTGATCAAGTGGATGAGCCCCCCCCCCTCCAAACCACAGAGCACTGCAGAGAAAGTAAACACTGCAGTATGGTCTGAAAATTAAGTTAAGAAGCCATAGAGGTTCCACCGGTTCTATATTTCTTTTTCTGGAGGGCTGGAGAAGTGCTCAGGTTACTAACAACCCTGCTCATTGAGACCTAGCCCTAACACTTACAAACAGTCTGAAGGACATAACTAGTAGCATCTGGTGTGTTTAGTTAAGGTTGGAGCTAAACTGTGCAGGGTTGTGGCCCTCCAGGAGTTGTGTTTAAAATCCCTGCTTTGCAACATGTCTGAACTTCAGACCTCTAGCCTTCTGGGATCCTAAAATAGTTTGACCAAACAGAAAATTTGAAACAATGGAAAAAAGTGTAATAGATGTATTTATAAAGAAAAACATAACTGAAAGAAATTCGGAAATCAATTTACCACAGCGATTCCATCCAGTGCTTTGAGAGAGGGCAGATGGAAAACCATGTAGATTCTATAGTTCTCCAGTTTGTTAACTAGGGGATTCCCATACAAGTCCAGAATAACCAAACTAGACAGCGCCTGGGAGAAAAAATATCACACCACAAATTTTTACTCACTTTAGCCGTAACCCTATTTCACTTATCATCAGACTAAGCACATTTATCAACCTATTTAAACCACTGACCTTTAAATGGTATATGTCTCTTGTTGAGCTGATGTCATTGTTGCCGACGTACAGCTCAAATAATGAACGTGACCTTTGAAGCCCATGTAAAGAAGAAATAATGTTGTCCTCAACAGACAAGAAGTGCAGGTTTGGAAGCTGGTCCAAAACATCCCCATCTAAACACTGTAAATGGTTGCTGTTCATGCTCAGACGTGTCAAACGATGCATTGCATTCAAACCTGTCAAACACAGAACACACAAAACTAACAAACAAGTGAAATTGTGTGATGAAATAATTGAAGACATCTACATTTTTATTATGATTTAAAAGAAAACAAGGCAAGCAGGGGAAAACTAATGCTGTACCTTCCAGTCTGCTAATACTGTTGCCGTTAAGGGAAAGTTCCTCCAGTAGGTGGCAGTGCTCCAGACCCTCAATTTGAGTTAATTCATTGTTGTCAAAAGAGGCCCAGCGCAGATTCACCAATCGGTCTAGATTGGTGATCCGGGTCAACTGCTGATCATCAAGATTTAACGTTGTGATCTGATCACACGGCGTGTAAGGTAAGACAAAGCGAGGCAAGTATATTTTATTACACTTCACACACATAACTTAAAAAGTAACTAGGTTAGTGTATATAGCAGTATTGTACCTATTAGGGCATTAAAAACAATTAAAAGTTTGCATTTCTGTCAAGTTACACAAGAAGGGTGGCTGATAAGCTCCGTGAAGTGGCAGACGGAAATGTTCATAGATCAAATTAAATAAATCTTTGTGAATCTTTGTGCTTTTGTTGAAAGTCCCTTTAAGGTGTGTAAATGAGTGGGAAAACCTGATTTCATATGCCATACTTTGCTGGTCCAGCCTGACTCAAGCTCTTGTGGGTGTTTCCATGGAGATGGGGTGATCTTTGTGAGCAGGTGAGCTGAGGACAGCAAACTCAGGCTACGGGGGCGTTCACTGTCGGTCCGAGAGTGGGCTAGAAGGGACAGCTGCATACACACTTTCTTAGTGCCAAATGTGGACAGGAACATGAAGGACAAGTGTTGTTAAGATACCTGATTGATTCTAGAATGGGGTACCACTTGAACAGCAGCAGCTGCTTCCTCTTCCGTCACCAAGACATCATCTAAATGAGTGAGTGTCTTCAGCCGACTAAGAACCACCATACGGACAAATTCATTCTGCAACACATACAGGCACTGTAAGAAAATAAAGTTTTTATCTTCCATTTTTATCAACAACTGTATATGTGTAACACGTTTCTTGTGCTGAGCAATCATTACACAGCTCTCATGCTAGGGGCGCTGCGTCTAAAGAATAAAAGAAGTAGTGCAGCCGTCCAGTTATTCTTTCATATTTTTTAGCCTCATTTTCAAAATGGAAAATGACATATTTAAACTCATAAAATTATCAAAATTTTCGAAGCAGGAGATAATAATTGCAGGTTGATAAGCACTTCCAAAACCGAAGAAATAAAAGGAACACTTCTACAAACAAGTTATTGATTCTTTTATGCTACCGTTTGAATATTCCCAAAAAATTAACTAAATTATTAATTAATCTACTAGCCTACTTAATCCCTTTCAGGGTCATGGGTGTCTTCTGGTGCCTATCTTCAGCTTACTTCATCTAGACAGTCCATCGCAGGGCATTAAAAAAATGTCGAAATGAAATTTGAAGCAAAACACAGTAATGTTGACAAACAAATGTTAAATAAGATACTCTGCAGAGTCACAAATACGATGCTCGTGGTCAATAAAAATAGCTCAAATATTGCAATTTACCAGTGAGTTACTAATTTAAAATAATTGCTATTCTTGTTTAAATGACACGTACATGTAAACTTGATTTGACAATACATTTAAAAAAAACATTAAAATGTTTTTAATATGAACTATGACCTAGTATAGTTGAAAGGTCAGTATGATACGCTACGATGAAACAAACAAGGGGTCGTAGTGAAAATTAGATGACTGACCCATAACATATAATCTTCACAACGAATGGGAGACAGAGTTTTCACCTCTGTGAAAGGAACATGTGTTTGTCTCATTTGCGGGATGACTGTGACGATGGCCAAGTGGTACAATGTGGAAAGACATTTCACAACGTCACACAACCTACCAACTATGTACAAGGCAGCGCACTGCGTGAACAAAAAGTCTGAGAAAAAGCATGAGATGCACAGATTTCTTTGAAAATCGGAAAGTACATTTTTGTATTTTACATGGTTTATTATTTGCACAAATGGTGCAAAGTAATTCATGGTTTGTTTACAAAAAATATTATTGGTTAGTGAAAATGGGACGTTGTGATTTCCAAGCACAAGTGATAATTTTAAAAAGTCTTTGAACATTATTATTATTTTTTCAATTTGAAAAACACTTGCAATAAGACAAAATATAGAACTAAAGTGTTGCATATTGAAATGTATCTGTTTCCTACCATGTTAAGTCATTGTTGATATTCATTGTGAGAAAAAATGAACATGATCAGTGTCTTCGCAGAGATGATTATAATTATTAATAATGACATTTTGTAAATTGAGCAAATTGGTTACTTTGTATTGTTTCTCTAGTTGTCTAGGTGTCTAATGGATTATGCTTTGGGCTTAGTCTTGTTCCTGTAAGTTCTCTTTTGTAAGTTATGTTTTAGTATCATATGTGGACTATTATTTAATTAACGGTATTAGAAAATTAGAATTCCTGAAACAATAAAAATAAAAACAAGTTGAAAAAATAAACATAAATGTTGTACCCTGTGCCAAGGATTGTGTCGTGTATCCAAACGGAGCAGGGTTGGTGTGTGTTTGCGTAAAATGTTCATATCATCCCTGACACGGGTCAGCTGATTCCACCGAAGATCTAGTTTTGTCAGTCGACCAAGTCCACGAAGACCCTCCAGAGAGGATACATGGTTAAAACTAACATCCAGATACTCCAGGTTTGGCTAAAGAATGAAAAAAAGACATAAAAATGAAAAAAAAAAAACACAAAAAAACAAATCCTTTTGTGAAATCTTTATATATTGTTGTTAAATGCACAAAAAATTGTAAGTTAGTGGATTGTATTGTAAATAAATCAACTTTTACAGTGAAAAGGGTTAAAACAAGGTGTTTTTCTCGTGAAGTTTCTTTTTAATTCTGTTAATTTCACAAAAATATTGTTAGTTAGTGGATTGTATTGTAAATAAATTCCCTTATACAGTGAAAAGGGTTAAAACAAGGTGTTTTTCTCATAAAGTTTCTTTTTAATTCTGTTAAATTCACAAAACATATTGTTAGTTAGTGGATTGTATTGTAAATAAATTCCCTTATACAGTGAAAAGGGTTAAAACAAGGTGTTTTTCTCATAAAGTTTCTTTTTAGTTCTGTTAAATTCACAAAAATATTGTTAGTAAGTGGATTGTATTGTAAATAAATTCCCTTATACCGTAAAAATGGTTAAAAACAAGGTGTTTTTCTCATAAAGTTTCTTTTTAATTCTGTTAAATTCACAAAACTATTGTTAGTTAGTGGATTGTATTGTAAATAAATTCACTTATACAGTGAAAAGGGTTAAAACAAGGTGTTTTTCTCATAAAGTTTCTTTTTAATTCTGTTAAATTCACAAAACATATTGTTAGTAAGTGGATTGTATTGTAAATAAATTCACTTTTACAGTGAAAAGGGTTAAAACAAGGTGTTTTTCTCGTGAAGTTTCTTTTTAATTCTGTTAAATTCACAAAACATATTGTTAGTAAGTGGATTGTATTGTAAATAAATTCACTTTTACAGTGAAAAGGGTTAAAAAAACAAGATGTTTTTCTCGTGAAGTTTCTTTTTAATTCTGTTAAATTCACAAAACATATTGTTAGTTAGTGGATTGTATTGTAAATAAATTCACTTTTACAGTGAAAAGGGTTAAAAAAACAAGGTGTTTTTCTCGTAAAGTTTCTTTTTAATTCTGTTAAATTCACAAAACATATTGTTAGTTAGTGGATTGTATTGTAAATAAATTCACTTTTACAGTGAAAAGGGTTAAAAAAACAAGGTGTTTTTCTCGTAAAGTTTCTTTTTAATTCTGTTAAATTCACAAAACTATTGTTAGTAAGTGGATTGTATTGTAAATAAATTCACTTTTACAGTGAAAAGGGTTAAAACAAGGTGTTTTTCTCGTGAAGTTTCTTTTTAATTCTGTTAAATTCACTAAAATATTGTTAGTTAGTGGATTGTATTGTAAATAAATTCCCTTAAACCGTAAAAAGGGTTAAAAACAAGGTGTTTTTCCCATGAAGTTTCTTTTTGATTGTTAAATTCACAAAAATATTGTTAGTTAGTGGATTGTATTGTAAATAAATTCCCTTTTACAGTGAAAAGGGTTAAAACAAGATGTTTTTCTCGTGAAGTTTCTTTTTTATTCTATTAAACAAGTGAGCATGTAAAACTTAACATTCAGAGCAAGTGAAAAGGACAATTTTATCACCATGTGTGAAATATCATCGAGGTGAGTTAATTCGTTGAAGCTGACAGTCAGATTCTTCAGAGTCAAGATTCGGGAAATCTCAGGCAATTTATTTAGACTGTTTCCATGTAGATTTAGCACCTGCACAATAGCAAAAAGGGCACTTTCTTATTGGCTGTAAAATGCAAAGTAGATTAAAAATATGTATTAAGTTTGTTCAATCACAACCATTATTAGAAAGTCTGCAAGTCTTACTGTGATCTGGCTGAAGATATTTGCTCTGGCTGCTATCAGTATGGATTGCTCATCAAGGCCAAGTAGCTTTGGATGAGGCTTTAGAATGGGTTCCATGTTTAGTACCTCCTCATCCAGGTCCAGCTCAATCTGGGATACAGATGGAGTGTCCCTGAAAATGGACATGGAATCAGAGGAGCATTGTGCTGTGTCCTAGATAGAGAAAGAAAGACAGTTTTATTATCGAACACAAAAATGTGTAGAAATAAAATGTTGTTTATTATTACAATTATTACAGTCATACCTGGTTTATATATTCAAAGTCTACAAGGTATTCTGGAAGCACCATTTCATGGTCAAAGATGTACCACAGTCTCTGAAGCTGTCTACAGTTGCAGTTCTCTGCAAATACCATGTCTGTTGAACACATTAACACATCACATGACTGTTGCCCATAAATGATCTATTTCTTTGAGGGGTGCATGAATTTACTCTCACCAGGGGCTGTTGGTGCTGCATTCTTGTGCTGTTTTGAACTGGTACTGAAGTAGACTGAGTTTGCTTTAGGATAATGAACACTGTCTATGGCAAAACCCTCCTTTACTGCAACACTCCGACCCAGGAACACTTTAGAAATTATCAACACACCTAAAGAAAGAAAGATGTATTGGAAAATACCCTTTTATGAATTTCAAAGTCAAAATAAAGGGGCTGAATATGTTGACTTTAAAATGAATTATTAAAATATTAATCTTTTGATGTAGTTGATACCTCTAGTCTAATCTAAACAAATTAGTAAACGCAATTTAGTTTCATAAATGAAATACATGGAAAGTAGACATTCATTCATTCATTTTCTGGAGGGGGGGTACACCCTGGACAGGTCACCAGTCAATATTTTACATAAATATTTTCCATGTTTTTTTTTCTCCATTTTACAGAAATTTTCAAAGGCAGTGGCGCGGTGGGTAGTGTTGTAGAAAAATATACTTTCTTAATTGATAATGAACACTGGAGACCGTTTGAGTTAGAACACAGCAAATGCGGCTATTTATTTATCAAGATAAGCAGTCTCAACGCATTTCCTACACACGTGACTCTAACGTGGAAGAAGAACGTGGTTTAGCGCATATTAAGAGCCTATTAAAAATATAAACGAACGCCAGAAGAGAAAAGAGGAAAAAGAAATAAAAAGAATAGAGATAGAAAAGAAAGAGAAAGAAAGAAAAGGGAGAAACAAAGAGACCGACCCCAGAGAGTGATCAGGCCCCAAGACCAGGGAGAAAGAGAGAGACAAAGAGAGGCGCATGTGCTTTTCTAACTTCCTCCTGCTCAAGGGCGGGACTAAGTATGACGTATGCTCTAAAAAGTTTCTCAAATTACATTTCTCAATATAACCACTAGATGGAGACATTACATAGGAAAATTTCTATCACAGTAGCACTGTGGCCTTCCAGTTAGAAGGTTGCCGGTTTGAGGCTTGAAAAAGAATTTGCATGCTCTCCCCGTGCTTGTGTGGGTTTCCTCTGGATACTCTGGTTTCCCCCATTAACACAATATTCTAAATTCCACTTAGGTGTGAATGTGTGAGTGATTGTGTGTGTTGCCCCTGCGATGGACTGGCGAACTGCCCAGGGTGTACCCCGCCTATCTCTGAGCTGAAAATGTATGAAAGAATGAATCCCTAGTGCTGCTAGAAGTGCAGAAATGACACATGGGGCCTTTGATTGGATTCATTAAACTGTTCTGAGGGAGTCCAGACCATGTCTGAATGGAAGAGGGTTTGAAAGGCTATGTCCAGACGTTGAGCAGCTCTTCCGCTGCATGAATGCCATTCTCAGTCGATCAGACACACTAACACTGTTAGAAAGTGGGACGGCTCTCTCTCTTCCCAACGCCTGCAGCCCAAGACACAGATAATGAGCTCAATTGGAGACATCAAGACGAACAGAGACTTCTAACAATTGCTGTTTTGTACCTTGTACTCTTCAGCAGTTTTAAAGCCCTTTTCAGGGATTTGCAGTATCTCATCACCGTCACAGGAAAGCTCAGGATCAGGTACATAGAATAGGTACTCCATAGAGCGTTTATAGTTCCTGTTAAAAATGATGACAGAGCAAATACAGAGATCTTAAATCGATCCTAATAATGAAAAGTATTTTTATTGGTAACTTGACCTTTGAGAGATCTGCTCTCTGATTGGTCAATATTTGCATATCTATGTGGGCTTGCTTCAAGCACTGTCTGTCTGGTGAGAGCAAGTGAACTAAGCAAACCTTCCAAGATGGTGAAAGGTAAAATAAAACTGTAAATTGAGATTCCACTGCAACTGAATGACCAGATGATGATCTCTAAAATGTTTTTTTCTTCTAGATAAAAACAAATAAAAATGTTTCTTTTGATAAAATAGGTCTTAAACACAGGAATAATGAACTATAGAAACCAAAAAGTTTTAAAACCTCTGTGCCAGTATTACAGAGACTCACAAAGTTCTCTGAACCAATAATCAGTCATTTTAATATTAAATTCTTCTTAGTTAAGAATTTAAAAGGTTTATTTTTTTATTCCCTATCTCTCCCTTTGACCAAATTTGACCAAGTTCGCTTTCAGAGAATGAACAGGGAATATTCATTCATTTATTTTCCAAACCATTTGTTCCCTTTTACCAGGGCCTGCTGGTGCCAATCTCCAGCACACTTCGGGCGAGAGGTGGGGGTGCAGGTCGCCAATCCATCACAGCGATCAGGGATTGTCTTTGAGCTTATCAGATGATTTATCAATGCTATGGTCTGAACAATCTACTGCAAGTGTCAAGGCCACTATACATCTATGCTAAACAGTGTTTTTACAATTTTATTTTACCTTTCACCATCTTGGAAGGGTTGCTTAGTTCACTTGCTCTCACCAGACAGACAGTGCTTGAAGCAAGCCCACATGAATATGCAAATCAGAGAGCTGATCTCCCAAAGGTCAAGTTACCACCCATTCAGACCAACAATGAAGTGAAACTACTTTTCACAAGTTCACCAACAGGGCTTGCCTTGTGGTGGGAGCATGAAGTGGTGAGTATAAACGTACAAGTCAAGCCGGGTGGACATGGATCATATGTGTTATATCCTGCAGTGAGAAGTTCAGGGGAGGAATGTGGATGAAGCATATCGACTCGAGACTTAAAGCTTACATACTAATATTGGATAGATAGGAAACAGGAGCTATGCCCTGATTTCTCCTCCCGAAATATATTAAACCACTTCCTTCAAAATGGTAAAAAAGAAAATCTGTAGAAAAAAATCTATCAATACAATAATAAAGTCCTTTTAAGTTAAGAAGAAATGCAGTCGTGTAATCTAACTGTTCAGTATTATTATTCAGTAATAATTCAGTATTGTGAAAAAAATGTGATTCTTTGAAATTTGCACCTAACTACTCACTGTGACAGGGAGGATGATTCTTGTCTGCAGAGAAGAGAATGTACTTTGTCCTGAAAGCGATGCCTCAGGGATCGGTTATGGATTCTGAGGATTCGATTGATTTTGATTCCAGTGATGTTAAAAGACTTATAATCCCATGCACAGAACCGAGACAGCAAGAGATCATAACAGGATGTAAACCTGAAAAAGCAGGATACCTTACATACAGATCGGTAAAGCTTATGCAGCACAGATTTCATTACACATCTGCAGTACCAAGGATCGCCTGTGTTTCCCTCCTCAAAGCGAATGTTTCCCACTGTTTCCAGCTCCAGCAACAAGAAGTTCACCATCACGTCCTTTTTATTGGAGGCCAAAGCCACATTATGGTGATGACGTGACTCTATCCTGTAAATAAATTCAATCAAACAACCTAATAGTAATTCTGCACACAGATGTAAAGACTATTTATTGTCGCTCACTCATCTAAATGCTGCTCCCAGAAATTCAATCGCTCTTTCAGAGCATCCAGCTTGTGCTCCAGTATCTGCTCATGGCTGAGGACACGGCAGAGATTAGATGTTGAGTCTTCAGGTTCTCCTGACTTCCTTCCAGTGCACTGCACATAGTACAGCTCACGCTCCAGCTGCTCAAACATGAGGCAAATTTTCATTTTACACGTTGATAATAAAACCTCAGGACAACGATATTGTAACAAAACGTAGCAACGTAATAATCTTTATTTTTAAACATATATTTTTTGCCTGGACTGAGGCAGATGAAGGAGAGATCTTGGAGGAAAAGTCTCTTGTGCTCATGGACTCATGACAGTGAACACAATCGCCACTGTGAGGAGGGTCACTGATGTTTTGGGGATGTCTGATCTCCAAAGGTAAGGTTTTTCCAAGGTATGCAATTGAGCACAACTGTTTGATAAACTATGGACTATTTATACTCACATTTCTGAATGAGAATGTAAGCACTCGGATCCTCTCTTCTGGTAGAAGTATCTGGTCTCTCCTCTGCTGCTTCAGCTTGGCTTTCAGTTCATCAAACTGTCTTTGCACACCACGAACCCGCATGGTATAATACATTATTTTCTTCATCACTGTGGACTGGAGCACAATCCTATAGTTCTTATCCATTTGTTTAGAACAAACACCTAGTTCAATTGATCACATACTGTTGATCTCACCTCTGCAGAGTCTTTGAGATGTTTGCTGGATATGTCATAAGTATCCAGGCGGTGCAGGAGTGGCATGTGATACAGAACATGGATGTAGTAATTGTAGAGCAGACACACAGGGTTTGGGATGCACTGTGGGTCCTGAAGACTCAGGTGCCTAAGTCTGGGCAGCCGTGCCAGATTAGTCAATTCCTTAAAGACAACAATGATAATTTATTGTATGTTTCAATTTGGTCAATCATACTTTGTTCACAAATTAGTGCAACACAACTGGTCACATGAGACGACAAATCAGCAGTGCTTTCGTCACAGACAGCAAATCAATGTTGTGTATTGAGAGAACAAAAAATTAAATATCTAATCCCCCTTGATCAAACAAGTGGTACCCCAAGATACGAAAAATAACAAACATTTCTGCTTTATTTTCCACTTGTGTGTCCTGGCGCTCCTTTCATCACTTTGAAGAAAGTGTGCTTTAAGGGGCTGATACACTTTAAAACACTTTGAAATCAAGCGAAATATTATGTATAGATTACCAATAATGTACCGGTACTATGACATTTGTTAGAGTCAAGATGTAAAAAAAAATAACGTTTATAACGTGGAAAGTGCTATTCTGTAGCGCAAGTTAGAGAAACCCTGTGACGCGTTGTCAGAAGCGTCTCTCCGCTTGTGCTTGAAACCATGTTGGTGTTAGTAATTTGTGAAATATCTCGAGAAACTTTCACACGTAGTGCAGTAATGTCTTCCACCACCTGTTCCACCTCCTCCGACACAGCTCTTCACTCAAGGTAAGGTTTCATATTTGTGTACATATTACGTATTTTGCATGTGTTTTATGATCATTTATTACGTTAACAATGTGTAGATTTAAGGATTGAAGAAACGTTACTTGATTTTTCTCTGGTTTTCCATTTTTTTATCTACTTATACTGTTGTTTCTGAGAGCCGTTGCACGGATTAGGCGTTTTACATGTAAAACTTGCTTCGAGATACGAATTGTTCGAGATACGAAGGTCACCCTGGAACGGATTAGTTTCGTATCTCGGGTAACGACTGTATAGGTACAGAGCTTCTCATCACAGAAGACCGTGTCTGCTGTGAACATGACAGTGGTGACTTTCATGTGGTTTATAACATACCTGCTCTGAAGCGACACCAAATTCAATGGAAAAGCAAGATATCTGTAATGAACTGAGAAATACTGAATAGGGAAGATTTAGTTCAATGCTGTGTGAAAGAGCTTGAGAAACCCTCTGACAAAAATGTGTAGAGATGAGGTTTCATTCGCTCCCCTCACACAAAATAACAAAGAAAAAATCCCATTCGGAGAGGCACAACCAATTTACACTTCACACCTGCTTAAAATTAAAATATTCATCTGTTCTTTGAAAACCTGCATTTTAGTCCTCTCTAAAGGGAGAGGCTGGTAAACCTGCTTGAAAGAAATGGGGCATTTTTTGGATGTGAAGTGGAATAGTACCATTCCTGAAAAGAGCAGGTATTTTTACGGTAGTTGAAAAAGTGTCGGATTAAAGAAAAAACAGTGTAGGAATAACGGTAATCGGCTCTATAATGAACGAGTGAGGAAGGAATCAATAAAGTCCTGGATATACCGCCCTGCAATAATGGTGTGGAAGTAAATTATAACTTAATATAAATGTAGTTCAAAGTTTGACAAAAGACCATGCATGAAGATCTGGATTTCTGGATTACTTGTGCAGATGCGCACTTATTGTTGATTCGTACATGGTGAAATTGTGATCTGACCAAATAACGGAGCACTATTGATGAGTATTAATATATAAATATTTAAAAACAAGTGCGAGGAGTGCTGCTGAATGCCAACACACACCAGTGCACACCAGAGAAACTCTGTTCTATTATATTACATATGATTACATTACACAACATTCACTATACGTAAACTTTCCAAAAGTTTGCTCGTGCAAGTACAGTTACATTTGATTGGAATTTTTAAGGAATTTGCAGCTTAGCTTACACAGCCTTTTATAAAGCTTAAAAAGTCAACTATTTAAGGATTCTGAACAGTAGGATCTTTTTCTCAAAAGTTAGATATTTTTATTGGAACGATCCCTGTTAAATAGCGCGGAAGTTGACAAAGCCTTTGTACTGAAATGTTAAATATGCAATAGTAATAACATAGGCTTGTTTACTCTAAATTATTAATAATGTAAAGGGGAAGGCTTGATACTTTATTCGTGAAGATATATTTAAAAAGGATGATAAATAGCAGTCATTTCTCATCTTGATCGTCTTGACCATGTCAACATGCGTAAATGCAATGAGCTGCAATGTGATTGGCTGATTAGAAATTTACGCGAATGAAAATTTGAACCGGTGTACCGTTAAATATTATATTAGCATTTTAGTTTGAATTTAGTTCAATCAACATTTTTTTTAATGTCTTAATGTCATTAAACATTAAACTTTTATCATACAAAACATTTACTCAGTGGTACCTTGAAGGAATTAATCCTGTTGCCTGAGAGGTTTAGATTTTGGAGATTGACATTGGGATCCAGGCTATGACCTATGAGATAAACAAGGTATAAATTATGCATATAATATTAAATATAAATGCTACAGTTGTTCTTAACCTACCCAGAGTCTCGATGGCATTGTCAGCTAGGTTCAACTCCTCCAGGTTTACAAGAGAGCTCAGTCCCTGAGAATCAAAGCGTAAAAGACAGACAAAAAAATACTTTGAGACTAATTACCATTACAATAAATATTGAATTGAGCCAATGAAAGGCTACCTGCACTATGGAAATCCGGTTCTTATTAAGCCATAGCGTTTGAAGGTCCTTTAACATCTCCAAATTTGAAATGTGGTCAATGTTGTTGTCATAAAGAAATAACTTCTTAAGATGCACACAGTTGTATAGACCTGAAATCTCCTACAACACATTTGGTCATAAATAACGGCAAAATGACAGTGCCAAACCTAACAAACACGTGATCACATTGAAATCCAGTGAATTGATGAATAAAGTTCAAGCACTTCCATAATTGAGATTTGCTTCAGTGACTTACAAACAGCTTGCACTCCACTACCCATAGGTCTCTGAGCAAAGGGCAAAACTCCAGTCCCTCGATTGAGCTGATGCTTTGGCCTACAATAGTGAGGCTGGAGAGTCTGGGGAAGAGAGAGAGACCGACCATGCGAGGGAACCCAGAAAAGAACATCTCCAGAACCATCTCATTGCTCCCCTCCAAACACACTTTTTCGAAGCAGAGTCCATTAGACAAGCACTGAGGAAATAAACAGTGGACAGACCATGGAGAACAAGCCACTGATTATTTCTCCTATGCAAAAGCACTCAAAATTTTTGTAATACTATATAAATAAATGCATTTTTACAGCAGATCTTAACAGTAAATAAACATGCAAAATGCAAAGTTTAAGTTGGAGCAAAACTAAAGCCAATCAGAATTTTGAGAAAAAAACTATACACAAAATTATTGCTGCTATCTGCCAGCTTTAAAATCACTGGAAAGACACGAAAGATATTATAAATTTACATCTTTGAAAGGGATAAATTGTTTTTTGCTACTACACATAAATGACAATTAAATGGAAGATCTGAACTGAATCTGAAAGTCCAGTTTAGCAGTCTGACCCTTCAAATAGTCCTGAGCTTCTGCTGATTCCATCCCCTCCCAGAAAGAAGTGTGAGAAAAATAAGCAGACCTATCCACCAGACACTGTAAAAATTGTGTGATCTGGGTTCGATTCCAACTGCAGTTTTCTTTGCAGTTGTGTTACTTGTTTCCTCCATTTAACTTATATCTGGTTTAATGGATTGGCGCAAAAATTTGTTCTTAAATTCAAAAAGTAAACTTGACTTTAACCAGCTTTTCAAATTATGCTTAAGTTAACTTAGCTTTTTATTATTTTAATTTACAGCATAAATGTCAACTTGGGGAAGGTTTGAAGCTCTGGAAGGTCCCGCCAAGAGTAGTGGGAACATTGCAATCTGAGAACAGCTCATTTTTAATGGGTATTACATAAATAAAAATGTATTAAATTATTAAAAACCCACGAATGTACAGTATTGTGCACAAGTTTGGGGCAGGTAAAATGCTATGTACAGCAAATGCTTTAAAAATAGATGATTTAATCAGTTAAATGATTTTGGTACATGAACAAAAAAGACTGCTGGTTGGAAATCTGCTGGTTGGTTTTTCCAAACATCTTGGAGAACTAACTAAAGGTATTATATGGATGTAGGCTTTCTCATTTCAAGTAATCCAAGAAACACTTGGAGGTCTCTAGGGTCCATTCCAAGATGAATATATTTCTTAATGACTTTGCCTGTATGTTTGGGGCAAATGTCCTGATAAAGAAAAATCTTGGGGACAATCATACACCTCCCTAATGGTATAGCATGATGGAAGTAGATATGGAAGCCTGTATTTCCTAGCTTTAGAAAAAAACTTTAATCCCAACCAAATTTCCAACTACATTTGATGAAATGCAGCCTGAAATGTTAATAAGGAATCTGCTAATTTCTCTGGAAAGTAGATGGGTGTTCCTGGGTTCCACTGATTTCTGGCAGTTCTGCGCTGATAGCTTTTGGTTGAACTTATCTGTCTAATCCAAGATTTTATGCAAGTGTATAATTATTTTTTCGTTGAAGGCAAAAGTTGGTAACAGTAAATATAGATTTGATCCAGAAATTTCTTTTGATTCTCTCACTTTGCATATTATTTTTGCATGTTGCAAGGATAATAGATTTGAGCTGTTGGTGTTCTGGACTTTGTTAGTTGATAATCCGTATTTAAGAACCAAATCTTCAAATGAAATTATTTTGTTATCGGCAATATGTCTAAGATGTGTAATTCCGTTATTTTGCCAATTCGGGAAATATACTGCTTTTTTGTTTAGTAGGAAGTCTGGGTTGTTCCAAATTGGTGTGCGCTGGCAAGGAGTAAGCGGCGAGCCCGCTATCTTAAGAAATTTCCACCAGGCTGTCAGGGAAGTACGTATGCTCAGATTCTGAAAGCAGTGAAGATGTTTGATTTTAGAGTTTATAAAAGATAAATCTGCTATCTTAATGTCTTTGCAGAATGTCTGTTCAAACACAAGCCAGGGGAGTTCGGCTGAATTAGAACTAATCCACTGATGGACATGTTGCATTCTACAGAGAAAATAGTGATATACATTTGGCAGCTCCAGGCCACCGCAGTCTAGGCAAGTTTATGTAGGCTGATGCGTGGTGGTTAACCTTTCCATAAATATCTGGAGAAATAAGAGTCCAGTAACTTGAACCAATCCTGGGACGGCTGATTAGGAATCATTGCTAACAGATAATTCATTCTGGGCATGACTATCTCCTCTCCCTCTCACTTTGCATATTGTTAATTTATAAAAAAAATAAACAATACATTTTCATATTTCTGAAAACATTCACATTTTGTTTGCAGCATTTATTTCAAACATTTGAAAAGACTTTGTACAGCTCTGCACAGTATTTTGATTATTAAGTTGTTAAGTGCATACATAAAAAATTTCATATTTCAATTCAAGATTAAATTGGAAATGTGAGTTAATCTGTCTAGGCCTTCTTTACAAAATACGTTCTGCAGTCTTTGAGCTGAAATATTTATGGAATACGAAAAAACAAACTCAAGAGGCACAACAATCAACTCGAAAATCAAATCTTACCAGCTCTTTGATAATTTCTTCTTCTCCATTTAGTCCCTGTTTTTCAATCTGGGTCATGATCACCCTAAAAAAAACATTTTAAATGTTAAATAATGCAAATGGTAAAGAATGTAAACAGTGAGAAGTACTCAAAAAGTGAAATATACTAGACTTGCATTAATCAAATCTAATTTAAGTACATTCAAAAAATACTTTTTCTCCTATTTTTGGAAAGTAAATAACGAAGACTTAAAAACAGATGTTGCCGCATTGAAAATCTCACCCCTGTTTGCTTTAAACGTATTGAGTTCCTATAGCCCAGGCTCCACAGACAAGATAACCAAGTCAAATTCCTCCACACTCCATCTGGCATTTCACCAAAAACAGCAACGGACGCATTTTCTCCAAGGCGTTCAAAGACTACATGACGCCAGCTCAATTTACAAACGAAACATACCTCAAACTTCTATAATGTTCCCATCATATTTGGCTCGCATTTGTGTTTACATGAAGGCCGTTGCTAAGGAAGAGTGTATGACTGGTGCTAAGGAACCCCATGTTTGACATATTGTTGTCAGCCAGCAGATGGCGCTAAAATACTTCCAGTTCAACAGCAATAACAAGAGTTATGGTGTCATACTGAGTTGAATTACGTGTTTTACTTTATAAAGAATTTATTTAAATAATGATCTTTATTTTATGTATTCTACAAAAACTTGCGTTTACTATTTGGCCCCAGTCTCCAATGCTATGCTTTACTATAAAATTTAATGCTTAAGATCTTATTTTTTTTTATGTCTTTGACAATGATATTCATTCGTTCATTCATTTTCAACCCAGTTATTCCCTTTCGGGGTACTTATCTCCAGCGCACATTGGGTGAGAGGGGGTACACCCTGGACAGGTCGCCAGTCCATCACAGTACAATTATAAGTACTTCCATAAATAATCTTTGTTTAAAACACATTTATTTACAAAAATATGTATACTTTCGAAGATTAAAAAGAATTTGTCATGTACCCAGCTTTTTACGTCAGTTTCTCAGCAGGAAGTTGTATCACTTGGATCTTTAGAAGGCCATGGGTAGAGCAAAGACAAGTTCTCTCATTTCGTATTTACTTACCGGTATTTGATGATTTTGTGATGATTTTTGGAGGGTCATTAAAAAAAATACTATCCTGTTACTCAAAATATTTCAGAGCATTAATTAGTTTAGTTTTTATATACGTTCTGGCACAATCTGATACAAATACAAACAAATAACTTCAATTGCAGAATTTTCCTGGTTCTATATAATGTGCATCATTAACATGTATTCGCTAATTATTTCCTAAAAACTCAGTCGTGTTACTTTCAACCATATTATAAAAGGGTTAGTAACAATAAAAACCTCACCCATCTTATTTTGATTATAAATCTAAAATAACATTTAAATAGGTTACTTAATATGGACCCATATCCGTTATGCTATTGTAATCAGTTTTAAAATTAAGTTTTTATTTTTTTAGTTGTAAATGGCACCCATTTGGTGGAATGGAAAAACACAAAACAAAACAAAAGTCTAGCAGCAAGCTACAACGCTTACTAATATAGTGAACCATAAATACACATACAGTACAATAAACATATTATATTAAAACACTACAACTGTTTTACAGATCTAAATGTCACGTGATTTCACATTACGCGGTGACTGTTGGCGCCTTTTATTCCTGAACGTAACGATTGCTCGTTTATATGAGCATAAGGCCGTTTAAATGGCGAATGGTGACTGCTTTAACCTTATTTCACGTAAAGTAAGCTTTTGAACCACGCCCTTAGTTTTGAGTTGAGCACGCGGACCGTCCTCTAACCGGAATGTCGCTCTCAGTCCCAAATCCGTGCCAACCGCGAGGCGCACAGATACAGTGACGTCATCTCCGAGACGCTCAGCCAAACACATCAAGCCCACTGGCTCCGCTGCCGCGAGACGGGAAGCATCGGTCAGGATCGGCCATATTAAGCGTCACAGCGCTCAACTCCTGCGAGCTTTCAGAATCGTTCTTGTTTCGGAACAAGCTCTCAGCCTGCGACTACTGCAAGCATGTCCGCCAATTCGAGCGAGGCGCCGGGTCTGGATGGGAAATGGTACGAGGAGGAGGAGGAGAAGAACGGGATGTTTGGGAGCGCAGGGCCCCGTTTCGACGAGATGCGGGACGATGTGCACGCACCCAAGCAACAATTTCATCCTTTTGAACAAGCCGGCGTTGCCATGGAAACAGCATCTACAGGTAAATCTGCGCATTTTACCAGCTTACAATTGTGGGATTTGGAGGCCACACCCGTGTTCTGTAAATGGTTGGAACAAAGAAAAAGAAGAATCGATGAAGACGATGGTGATGTATCACAGACGACGGGAGTCAGAGCAGGCCATGGGTGTGACAGCGCCTGGCTGCCTCCATAGACATTAAACTCAAGGCGTTCTGTGAGCAAACAAACTACACTCACCTAAAAACAACCTTTGCGAAACAGTGGTGCTCTTATGTGTTTTGGGGAGAGGGGGGTTTAGAAGTAAGGATGACAGCACCTTTGACGATCATGGTGCAACTATAAAGCCATCCTAATTTCATGCTCTTTGTCCTCAGCTCATCTCATAACCCCTTTCTCCTCTGATTGCCCCACTCTCTTATAAATAAGAGGCAATGGCTGCATGACTGGGCATTGTTCACCCCAGTAGACCTCTTCATGCATGCTGATGTTGACATCAGTACCACAACCTCCAAACCAACATCACACCCAACAGGTTCCCATACGAGTACCTAATATTTGGCAAAAAGCTGATGTTAAATGTGATTAGCTGCAAATAAAGAATATTTATTGGCCCTATAAAAAGTGGGGCTCCAAGATGGATTTATTATGTTGACTAGAATAAGCAACTGGGAGTTTATTTATTTCATTGAGCACCTCCTTCCAAAATCACCAGAATGCTCAGATTGGAGAGCATAATGCTTTTTGATTGGATCATTCTAACACCTCAAGCTTGTGTCAGAAATGTTCTCCATCCAATGATCGTGTGTCTTCTTCATGACCCCGTGATGACAAAAAAAATTATCTGAAGCCTCGCCTTATTACATATAGGGAAGCCTTATTTTTACTCGATGTTTGCAGAGGAAATACCCAACAGCTGCTTTAGATGAATTTTGAGTGGCTTTTGTTATTTTAAAACTAAAACCAAAGTGTTTTTAAACCAGGGAGGGAGGGAGATGCATGCATGAAAGATAACTGCACACATATAACAAAAAAAACTTTAGTTAAAGAGAATTTTTGCTTTAAAAATTATGGTATTACGTAACTTTGTGGTAGTTCATTTTTGCTCGAATACTAAAGATTAAACGATTAACTCTAGAACTTGAAAATGATATCGACTCTAGTGTCGCCTCCAGTAACCTAATCTATTTTACATGGAGCTTCACCTCAGGGCTCAGACGCCAGATCACATGACCAACCAGATACTATGTTTTTCTGTGCACGCCTCTGATGTGGTAACAAAATGTTTTTGGATACTGTGCACAAACAAATTAAAGAATTCCAAGTATGAATCAGATTAGTCGATATAAAATGTTGCATTGATGTTTGAAATGGCAAAAAAAGAGTCGCTATATGCATTACTATCACTACTAGCATCACTATAAACATAGTAATTTTTAGATAAATTATTTGAATAAGATGCTCTGGTGCCTCTTAAACATGCACTGTGATTCATAGGCAGCATACATCATTCAAAGCCAGACAACCAGGTGCTCCCACTAGTGTAATTCTACCTCATGATGCAGTGTTTAATGTGCTTTAAGTGTTTCATGGATCAATATGGCAGAAAAAGTAGTGACTCAGCTATTCAAGCTCTTCTAGAAGAGAGCAATTGTTGTTTGGGACTACTGTAAAATTCAAACAGTTACAGAAAGAAGCAATAGACACACCACTGGATCTGAATTTTCGGCCACAGACAAAGAAATGATCTATACATTAAATAATGGGCTTATTTCATCAGTGAGAGACACAACAAATCCAGAACAATTCATTAAAAGTTAAAAGTTGTAAACTGATCTGGATTTATGCGAGTGAAATAAGTGTCTAGTCCCTAATCAATTAGCATGAGCTTCTTTTATAAAAAGAACCTATAGCTAAGATTTGTAGTCCGGAGCCTTTTGCTCTAATAAATTATATACCTTTAAAACAGGTTTTTGTGTCAATGCTTGACATCATTAGTACAAATATTAGTAACCAGTGTATTTAATGAACAAATATTTTTTTTCATTACACTACACAATAAATTCCACAACAATTTTTAACTTACAAAAATACAATTAAACAATAGTGGGTTGCATCATTCCTACTTAAATCAAAACAGCCGCTGTGTTGTGCAAACACACCGGTGCGTTTAGAGTGTTAAATGGGGCAACATGCCGGGCACCTTTATAAGGCAAAAAGGCAAGCGACGAAGACTGAGAAGGTGTCATATTTAAGTCAAAAGTAAGTGTATCAGTCTTATCGCTCCTGGAAGGATTCCACCTGATGGAGTTTCGATAATCATAAGGGCCCTGCTCCAAAGATCCCAAAGCACCTGAGACCATAGTCACACAAAAACTATTGGGAACACAGTCAGAACTCATCCCTTTGTGCAAGAAAGCAGATTGCCCAGTTTAAGTTTTAAGGTTCAGATAAAACTAAAATCGATCTGTTTGTCATGTTTGGAGGAGGAATGGTTCATATAAACCCAAAAATCACAATCGACACTGTCAAACATGGTGGTGGGAATGTTATGATTTGGGGTCTTTTGCCAAAGATGACAGTACAATATAACAGCACGGCTTTCCCTGTCACTAAATGACATTGCATCCCTCTGCAGGTGCTCCTCTTGATTAAGATGCCATAATGACTCAGAATGCTATTATTAGCTATGGGGAGCAATGGGCATGCACACATACGCCCTATAGACAGGCTCTTTCACATCCTGAAATATTCATGAGCTGGAGCCTAAAATCCCCCAGCTCCCCCATGCAGTGGATAGCTTTAACACACACTTGCTTATACACAAAATGTGCACAAAGTCTTTCCTCATCTCATGGATGCAAGCCCAAATGCACATCTTCTCTTAAACACATTCAAATGCACTCACACAAAGGCTCTTTCTCCCTCATTCGCGCTTTCACACTCTGGCTAACGTGAAGCTTTTGTTTCCTCCCTCCCTCCCTTTTTCTGGCTCTCCCACCCACCCGCACTCACTCTATCTCTCTTCCTGTCTTTCATACAATTTCAGTTTGGGCAGTAGTCAGCTCAGTCTTTAGCATTTCTGTCTTTTTAAATAAACAGAGGGAGATCTATTTATAGGCAGAATGAGAGCAAGACACCATACGCTCTTTACATTTGCCAAGAGCTTGAACCCATGGTTCAGCTATATATGTGCTATATAACGTAGACATTATACTTTTGGAATAAGTGCTATTTAATGTTATTAACTATCGAAAGAATGTTATAGCAAAGGTTCTCAAAAAATCATAATTTTCAATATTCATTAGAGAAAAAAAGAATTAATGTCTTTTTCTTTATTTCCACTGACAAAAGCGAAGTCCATGTCCAAACAAAAAGTTTTTTTTCCCACACTGTGCCCATATGAGCCTGTTTTCCAAATGCAATCCCCGTGAGAACGCTGTAAAAACTCAGGTGGTTTAAAATTAGTATTCAGCATTGCGTTTGCAAAAACCATGGATGCCTCTGTTCAGTGATCTAACAAGGTATGCATTTAATCCTGTAGATACTGTAAGTCATTTTAGCAGAGTCTATGTAAACAAAGCACTGATGAGCACAGAGCATGAGGAATATGACAAAACCCACCTCCAAAACTCTCAGAAACCTGTTTTTGTTTTTGTGTTCGCCGTCTAGATGGAAACAAAGCTGGGAGCATTTTCAAAATGACGCACATTTAATGGCATTTTCATTCAGTTACATGAAACCAGTGCTAATTTTACGCGTGGATGTAAATATACCACACAGAAAAATCCTAGTTTTCTAAATAACCTGGAATGTGTGGACAAGGACTAAGAAATACTCCGTATATTAACTGCTGAACTGCTGGAGAGATATTAATTTGATTGTTCACTTTTTATCGTAATTCATGTTAAGATCAAAAACAGATGGAGGCAGAGAATGTAAGCTGAGGTATTAAAAATGTACTATGTAAAAGTTACGATATCTGACATTATACTGTCAAAAAAAGTAAATTTGAGCCGTAAATCTCAACATATAGTTTATTCCAATGTACTTGGAGCAAAAAAAAAATTGATAAGCGCAGTCCAAATGTAGGCTACTGTAAGCAGACGAGTGCAATGTTTAGGAATCAAATATAGTTGAGAAGACTGTGTTGGGTTAATTGTAATTTCAAGTTATTGCTTCTGCTAATGCAAATGCAAAGGTACAATTCAAGACATTGAAATATTTTAGACACACTGAGGTGAGGACCTCAACAAGCTAAACACAATAAACATTAAATACTAGGCTAAAATCAGATATGACTCAGTCCTTCAATAGGACAGGATTTCCCTATCTCATTTTGAAACAATGGATAACTGACTATATCTTGAGTGTGTTAACAAACATTTCATTAGAGCACGTTGCTTTGCACATTACGCTTGAATCAAACTTGAACAATTGCAATCCTTACAATACACACTGGAGGAAACTGAGGTCAGAAAAAGAAAGCCATGTTACAGGGTTTTAGCTTTTGTGAAAATGTAGCTGTTAGCTTAATGCTAACAAATGCTAACTGTACAATTGGTTAAATTCTTGTAATATTATGTAGTTTATCGGTGATTATGCTGAGAGAATATTATTGCAGCTTAAAGAAGGCATTACTAAAGAGAGAGCTCTGAAGAGAATATGTGATCATGTGCATTCAAAGCTAGCTTTTGTCACTTGTTGCTTTGAGTGTTTAGAGCTGATCTCAATGCCACTGGAGCAGAATAAAGTGTTTGTTTATGGCTGCTAACATTTCTGAGTTTGGTCAATCTCAGTAGACATTCTTCAGTCTTTTAAGGGTGTTTAAGCTTTCAGCCTTAATGCATGATAACTTTCATTACACACCACAAACAGAATACTGCTCTTTTAAAAGCTTCACATGACCTCTTTAAAAAAAATCGGTCCTCAATGTGAGCAGATCAACATAGCACAAATCTCATCGCTGTCAGTAACATCCTTTTCACATGTCAATATGTCCAACATAATCCACTTCTTACTCGATCTAACTCTAATACGCTGAGTAGAAAGGCCTAGATGAGGGGGAATGCGGGTGCTGACCGTCTGCATTCACATAGTCACTCAGGCATGAGAGAGAAAGTGGGGCCGAGCGATCAACAAACTGTGCTGGATGGATATAAAAGAGCATTCCTTCTGTCACTACCACCCAAAGGCAGAGAGCAAACACAGACTCTTGCAGAGACCAAACCACTAAAAAATCTGACCGTATAAACCATTCTAAAAGACAATTTAAAGACCCCACTAACATGTGCGTTGGGAAAACAAAACAACCTTTATAACATTTTTTCTTGCAGAACAAAGAAAAGGTTGCAGGGCAAATTACGTAACTGATTAATTGCCAGTAAAGAAATACACTACCCATAATCCTGAACCAACCAGAACAGTCGCTGTTACCATGGAAATACTAGTCGTGCTAAAAGAGCTGAGCAGTGACCGCCTACTCTCTCACTGAAAATGACATAATGCTGAATTCTGAACAGAAAGCTTCTTTTGCTGAAATGTTGTGTTGAATCTGTTAAACACTTGTATATCTTTATTCATATGAGCTTTTCCTCGTAGACATTTTATATGTTTTTTGTCTGTTAAGATTCCGCCATTTATTTAAAATGTTACGTCTTATATTCTGTAATGGCAATACAATGAATTGTAGAGAGATTTATTAAAGAGGGAAAATCACTTTGTGATTGTTCCAAGTGGTGGCTTTTACATTATTCTGTATGTGGATACTACACTAATCTAGAAAACTATAAATTAATCTATAAACTATACATTATTCTGTATGTGGATACTACACCAATCTAGAAAACTATAAATTAATCTATAAACTATACATTATTCTGTATGTGGATACTACACTAATCTAGAAAACTATAAATTAATCTATAAACTATACATTATTCTGTATGTGGATACTACACTAATCTAGAAAACTATAAATTAATCTATAAACTATACATTATTCTGTATGTGGATACTACACTAATCTAGAAAACTATACATTAATCTATAAACTATACATTATTCTGTATGTGGATACTACACTTATCTAGAAAACTATACATTAATCTATAAACTATACATTATTCTGTATGTGGATACTACACTTATCTAGAAAACTATACATTAATCTATAAACTATACATTATTCTGTATGTGGATAGTACACTAATCTAGAAAACTATAAATTAATCTATAAACTATACATTATTCTGTATGTGGATACTACACTAATCTAGAAAACTATAAATTAATCTATAAACTATACATTATTCTGTATGTGGATACTACACTAATCTAGAAAACTATAAATTAATCCATAAACTATACATTATTCTGTATGTGGATACTACACTAATCTAGAAAACTATAAATTAATCTATAAACTATACATTATTCTGTATGTGGATACTACACTAATCTAGAAAACTATAAATTAATCTACAAACTATAAATTATTCTGTATGTGGATACTACACTAATCTAGAAAACTATAAATTAATCTACAAACTATACATTATTCTGTATGTGGATACTACACTAATCTAGAAAACTATAAATTAATCTATAAACTATACATTATTCTGTATGTGGACACTACACTAATCTAGAAAACTATAAATTAATCTACAAACTATACATTATTCTGTATGTGGATACTACACTAATCTAGAAAACTATAAATTAATCTATAAACTATACATTATTCTGTATGTGGATACTACACTAATCTAGAAAACTATAAATTAATCTATAAACTATACAATATTCTGTATGTGGATACTACACTAATCTAGAAAACTATAAATTAATCTATAAACTATAATTAATCTATAATTAAACTACATTTATAGAACACAAACTTAGCCTTTTCTTAAATAGAGCTTTAAATCGGGTCTGATCCAGTCCAAGCTCCTTTAAACCGAGTTTCTCCTAATATGTCATTCTATAAAGCAATGCTAATTTAAGCAATTTAGTACCTCTTTCTTCATTTTCCAATTTTTTCTTGCACAAATTCACCTCTGTTTGGAATAGCACCAGCTTTGACTAAGGTTGTTAACAAAATGTCCATTAGAATGTTAACCCAGGCAGTCACAAAAAAATCCAGGCACAACCAATCTGCGCTCCCATTGCCTTTTATCTATGGGCTTATTCAACTGTTACCTCAAGTTTTTGTAAACAATGGCATTTACGCACCTCCGACCAATCAAAAACTAAAATAAGCGAATTGCTGACCGTCCAAATACATACGTTTGTATGTATAATATGTAAAAACATGTATATATTTTTTCAAATAGTTCTTATTCTTAAATATATTTTAATCTTAGATACACCTTAACTGTGAGACACTCAATATAAATAATCCAGAATGTTATTGTATGTTTTTTTGGGGTTACACAGACACAGTGTTTAGAACAAAATATCATAGGTCTGATGTCCAATAAAATGTATTTGGTCCACCTTCAATCGTTCATCATTCACCTTTCAATTTTCATCTTCCTATCCTGGGGTTAACAATATTTTATTGTTTTGCTTGATGTTTTTTTTCAACTACATTTGGAGGCAAATGTAAAGATTTTGCAATTTTCCAAAAAGACCAATAATATCACTGTATGCATTAGTTAGTAGCCATCAGCTGTGTAGCTCTGACCTCATTAAGAAGACAAGAAAATCCCCAAATGAACCCTGACAAGGCACCTGTGAAGCAAAAACCATTTCAGGTGACTACTTTATTAAGCTCTTTGAAAGAGGGCCAATGGGTTCCGGCACTCTCAAAAACATGCTTGGTGCTTCCTTATATAATTCAATAGTGTTCTTTCATAGTGTAGATGTCTTCAGTGACACATGTATGTAAACATAAAGAAAAACCATTAAATAAGAACTTCTTTTGACTTGTGTAGTACAGGTATTAAAAAATAAATGTGTAATTCGTGGTAACACTGATATTTCATATTTGAAAGATAGGACACATTTTGTTCAATGATTAATTTTACTGCTCAGTGTAAGAATGCACTTGCGAATGGAAATGTAACAGACCAAGGGTTTGTTGTCCAACTTTCATTAATCCTCTTAAGACTGATTTCACAGAGACGAGCAGATGTTCACAGGCTTGTCTCTGAGGGATGTGTTGCAAACACAGTGACCTTCCTATGGCTTTGTGCACGTCTATGTGTTTTCACTCGTCTATTTGTTGTAGCCAATCGCAATAACCACATCTGAATAATATATAAGTTGGTTAGATTTGCAGCAGCAAAAATAATGGTCACAAATGAACCTTTATTTAATTTTGTAAGATTATCCTTTTTTAAATTGAATATCCATTACTAACACATTTGGTTTTTTCTTTATCGTTCAAGGTGACTCTCTCTCTGACATGTTTGTGAAGCCATCATCAGGAGAGGGTGACCTCTACACCTCTCTCCTTTCCTCCAAGTCGTCCTCCAATCCATTCGGCGATGGCGGCTCTCTTTTCTCTTCTGAGGGCAATCGTTCCCCACCTGCTCCCACCGGAACAGACTCTGGCATTGGCATGACCCCAGGCGACCCATCAGACCATCAGACCACCATGCAGAGCTCTCACAAGCCTGACCATTACAGCTACATGGACATGGGGGATGACCTCTGTGATTTTGGAAGTTTGGGAAACACAAAAAACAAGCAGCCACCGCCCATGCCTGGTTATGGAGAAGACGACGAAGAAGATGATGAAGAGGAAGAAGAAGATGACGACATCCAGGATTTCAAGCCTAAGATTCAAGAAAAAGAAAGCAAACCATCAAGCCACGATCCCTTCGATCTGGGGCGGTATTTAGAGAAGAGTCCTCTTGAATCTGAAGATAAAGAGGTGAAGAGCCATGGATCAGCAGGTGGGCAACATGCTTTTCCATATGTGGAAGATCCTTCAGATGAAGAGATGGCAGACTACCGGTCGTATCGTAGGATGGAAACTCCACAGAGTGCTAGTCCTGTAAAGATCACAGTCACAACAGAGTCCCACAACACTGCAAGCCAGCCCATGAGGGTGTCTCCTCAAGGGGGTGTGTCAGAGAGAGAGAGTGTGCTCAGTTTTGGTCAGCAGGGCCTTCCAACAGTAACGCTGTCAGAACCTGAGGATGACAGTGCAGCATCTTCAGCTAACCACTCCCCTAACCACTCCCCTACAGGTATGTTCCATCCTCCTGTTAAGACACTGCTCACATACACAACATAGAAAATTGGGATCTCCCTGATTTTAGTTTTAAAAGGCCAATAAAATAATAATGTTACAGCCTTTTTAATGCAGTCTCCAGAATTGTAGGTTTCAGTAGGTGTGTTTACTGAATATTCAGCATGAATCATTCATTGCACTGATTGGCCAACTGTTTTCAATATTAATAGTGTTGGGTCAAGTGGAGATGATCAATTAAGACAGTGGTTATAGAAAACACAGAGTTGAAGACTTTCTTTAAAAAGTAAGATACTCTTTTGTTGAAGATATCCATCAAGAGCTAACAGAACAAATAACTTTCTTAAATACATTTTAAGAGGCAGCTCCAAAGAACTAAAAGAGTACCTAAAAACATCTCAGGCAGTTCAAGTGGATTGTCACTTATGCACAGAATACAAAAGGTGTATAATAAACATCAAGGTAAAAAGATGGCCGGGCTTAATTGATTTCCTCTGCAAAAAAGTCCTACCATTCACAGTATTGTGTAGAGATCTGTTACATCAAAGTCATGTTCCTTTTGTCCTTGGAGCCATCTTTAGAATTAGATAACTTTTTTGAAAACAATCAGGTCATTATTACAATAAGTCAAAGTGAAAATCAACTTTCGAAAAATCTAATCTAATCTAATATAGGCAAATTTTATTCAGTTCATATAGGTGATTAGATCAAGCTCTTTTTGTTCCTTAATTACAAAAAATAAACAGCAACACAAGTTAAACTGACATTGTAACAGAACAGATGGAATCTCTAGTGCCACAGTGATAACATTGTTTTTGGTATCTGCTGTTGGACAGAAATAACATCACAGTGATAACAACATTCTGGTGTCACTTAAACACAGTCTGCTTGCTTGACCAAAGTACCATTACAGTGATAATAGAATCCATAATGTACGGAAGCTCTTTAATTTAAACTAAAATATTCTTTTACATTTTTGTTGGCTTTGTTGTTTTCAGTGCACCTTTTCCTGATATTGATGACCTTTTTGTTCTAAATCGGTTAAAAAAAGGTTTGTGGGTCATTGATATTACAATTGGGATGCTACATTTTTAACAGAGGTTAGAATAAAAACCCTTATATAATATTCCACCTGTATTGCACCAAATTATTAAATCGGATAAATGCAATTTATTTAACTCTAATATATTATGTATATGAGAATAAATGGCCTTAAAAGTAGTTTTTATCATTACAATTATTTGTTTACTATTAAGTTTTTACTACTTTTCTCAATCCCCTTCCAGGTCGGGAGTCACCATCTGATGTGCTATTCCAACCTGCAGGAATGAAGTCTATGAGCTCTACCCAAGACTCAAGCGCCATCAGCTCTGTCCCCACTGTTCCTCCAGCCCAGGATAACAAGACCTCAACCAAACCCTCATCCCCATGGGCTCAAAACATTCAGGACAGTGAAGATGAGTCTGGAGATTCGGAAATTGAACAAGTGGCCGAAGAATCAGATTCACCGATACATGATCTAACTTCTAAGATCCAGCCTGGAAAAGGTGGATTCAGTCAAGGAAGCAACCCATTCGAAAAGCCCAGTTACTCATCCTCTATTGAAAAAGAAATCAATCCGTTTAACAAGCCACAAACCAACAAAGTCAGCGCTAGTAACCCATTTGATCTCTCTGGGGGCAGCAAGACGGCCTTTGGTCAGTCCGGCAACCCCCCTCTCTATAGTCTGCTGAGAGAGGAGAGGGAAGCAGAGCTTGATAGCGACCTGCTAATTGAATCAGCTTCTGAGGAGAGTCCCAAGCGGGGGCAGGAATACTCCGCCCCAAAACCTCCTGAACCATCTTCTCCCCTGATATCCGATATAATGTCTTCAAAGCCCATCAAAGCTTCCAGTGTCTCTGCCTCTCCTTACTCCGAACCACCAGCCAGCATCTTGAAAGAAGTCGAGAAAGAAAAAGAGAAGGAGAAGGTGGCACCTTTTGAGAAGCCCAAGCCGCAACCAGAGGAGAGCTGGTCTTCCAAACCCAGACCTGCCGTAATGGGAACCTCCACAGTGACTCCTGGCCAGCAAGCAAGCATGGAGAAGGACAAGAGCAAATGCGTGGTTACTTCCAGCTCAGAGAAAGATGCTGATCTGTGCCTGCTCCTTCATAGCTTCAACAGACAGAAAGGTAAGAGACTCTGCACATGTTGTTCTGATAAATATTTCATTTTTTAAAAGATAGTGACAGCCAGTATATTTTGACAAAAATGTATTAAATGTTCATGAGCAAAGTGAACACAATAAAAAAAATTACCGGTTTCCATTTTAAATGTAGTACAAGAATAAAAATGTAACTGCAAAGCAATTATACACGCCTAGAATTTAATAGTAAAAATATCGTACTGAGAGATTAAACAAAGTTATTGATCGTGGTAAATTCAAATGGCATTTGTTATTTTAAAGGGGTTTTACATTCTGAACAGTAGGTGATGCTGCTGTGAACCAATGTGGCCCGCATTAGGTGCTGAATGTCTCACATCAAATTTTATGAAAAACAATATGTAGTTATGAACCAAGAGTCATTTTATACCTTTTGACCACTGGGGGCACTATGCTGAAACTGCATTCAACCTCAGAACGGGTTTATTATGACATTGAACAAATTGCTAAAGCATTGCAGCGATGTAACCTTACTTCTTTTTTGTGAGCTAATGTCTTATTTGTTAGAAAGTTAGAAAAAGTATATTTTAGACTGGTTCAGTCATTCATTCATTTTCCAACCCGCTTATTCCCTTTCGGGGTCACGGGAGTCTGCCGGTGCCTATCTCCAGCACACATTGGGCGAGAGGCGGGGGTACACCCTGGACAGGTCACCAGTCCATCGCAGGGCAACATTCACACCTAAGCGGAATTTAGATTTTTCAATAAACCTAACTGCATGTTTTTGGGATTGTGGGGGAAACTGTAGTACCCGGAGGAAACCGGTACTCACAGTGTATTAAAAGGGAAGGAATAGAACAAACTCAATAGTCTTTGCAACTTCGGTGTGTGGCCCTTAAAATTCAGTAAAAACTAACTTTCTCTCTAAAGAAAATGTAAAATGCTTCTTCTTCTTTTACTTTCGGCTGTTCCCAGTTCAGGGGTCGCCACAGCGAATCATCCTTTTCCACCTAACTCTGTCCTCAGTATCCTCTACTCTTGCACCAACTACCTTTATGTCCTCTTTCAGCACATCCATATATCTTGTCTTTGGTCTTCCTCTTGACCTCTTGCCTCGCATCTCCATCTCCAACATCCTTCTACCAATATAACCACTATCCCTCCTCTGCATGTCCAAACCATCTCAATCTGGCCTCTCTGACTTTGTCTCCAAAACAACCAACCTGAGCTGTCCCTCTGATGTGCTCGTTCCTAATCTTGTCCATCCTCGTCACTCCTAAACCGAACCTCAACATCCTCATCTCTGCTACTTCCAGCTCTGCCTCTTGTCTCTTCCTTACTGCCACAGTCTCCAACCCATACATCATAGCTGGTCTCACTACTGTTCTGTACACCTTTCCTTTGATTCTTGCTGACACTTCTGTCACACAACACCCCTGACACTTTTCTCCACCCACTCCAACCTGCCTGCACTCGTCTCTTCACCTCTTTTCCACACTCCCCGTCACACTGGACTGTTGACCCCAAATACCTAAACTCCTGCACCTTCTTGACCTCAGCCCCCCTGTAACCTCACTGTTCTATTTCCCTCTCTCTCGTTCAAACACATGTATTCTGTCTTGCTGCGACTGACTTTCATTCCTCTTCTTTCTAGAGCTAACCTCCAACTTTCCAGGTTTTCCTCCACCTGCTCTCTGCTCTCACTACAGATCACAATGTCATCTGCAAACATTGTCCACAGAGATTCCTGCCTGACCTCATCTGTCAACCTGTCCATCACCATAGCAAATAAGAAGGGACTCAAAGCTGGTCCTTGATGTAGCCCCACCTCCACTTTGAACTCCTTTGTCTGACCTACAGCACATCTCACTGCTGTCTTACTTCTCTCATACATATCCTGAACTACTCTGACGTACTTCTCTGCCACTCCTGACCTCCTCATACAGGACCATAGCTCCTCTCTCGGCACCCTGTCATACGCTTTTTCTAAATCCACAAATTGCAGCTCCCTCTCACCATCTCTACTTCTCCATTAACATTCTCAAAGCAAAAATTGCATCAGTCGTGCTCTTCCTGGGCATGAAGCCATACTGCTGCTCACAGATATCCACTTCTCTTCTTAGCCTAGCCTCCACTACT
>SRMA01027331.1:215338-268646 GCA_007224835.1 Danionella cerebrum
GTTCATCATGAACTGTGCATCTCTCGTTCATCGTTGGGCACAATTTTCTGCACGTTAAGTGTTCTTTGCCGTTCAGAAAGTTATCAATACAGTGAACAAACTTAAGTAGTTTTTTTTTTTTTTTTTCATTTTTGTGCAGTTTGCGATGGTGACTCACCGGCACGCTGCCATCGTGTCATGAGGAGGATCATTTACACTACGAAGTCGCTCTCAAATTCTTTTTTTTATAAAATTACAAAATAAATTGTATATAACAGGCTGTGTATGGATCATTTCAGGGGCGTCTTGGATCATTTCAATTGTTCTATTAGCTCACTTGTGTCTACGAAACCTCTCTGTTCTCAACCTTTTTAAACACATAAAAACTTAACTTTAGGGTTTGAGTATTATTAGGTTTTCCTTTTGCAATTTACTTTTGTCATGTAAATGTTTCATAAAATTAAGCTTAATCCACTTCTGGTTCCCCCGGGATACAGCCATTTGTCTATACGTCTTATTTTATACATTCTCATCACATAAGTATGTACTTTGTGTTATAAACCTTTACTTTAAGATGCTATTTGATCTGTTTCAGGCATATTTCATCAATCAGAAGCAGACAAATGGCAGTGCGTGCATCATTTGAGAAGAACAATGAAATCGGTTGCTTTGCCAAGCTCACCAACACGTATTGCTTGGTTGCCATTGGCGGCTCAGAAAACTTTTACAGGTAAATTCCATTATTAGATGTTTACAAACTATTTGTTCAATAATAGTACATAATTGAGATTGAACTAAACAAATGCTTGTTTTCGCAGTGTTTTTGAAGGAGAGCTATCTGAAACGATACCCGTGGTTCATGCTTCAATAGCAGGGTGTCGAATTATTGGCCGCATGTGTGTGGGTAAGTGCATCTGTCCAATCTGCAACTTTCTCTTTTGCTTCAAACTCTACTCATGGTCTATTCAATTATTAACCTCTTAAGCCCGTTTTTTCAACAAAAGTTATTTCCATAGCGATAAAAGTCCGTTTGTTGTTATGTCCGGTCGATAGCTTTGCGGAAACTCAATTTTGGCTCTTTTCTGTAGCCCTGTGCTCGTAATAACATGACCAAATATGGAAACACTCCCCGTGCGTAAAAGCAGTCCTCTCCACGCTCCGTGTCCTGTGATTCGTCGGGGATCCTGTCTGTCTCAAAATGGTGGATATTATTGGATTCTACAGATTCAAAGCAATGAGCAATGAGCAATGTTTACAATGAGAAATAGAGCTCTCGGATTGGACAGACGGTCGAGGGGTGGGCACACGTGGAAGTTCCAAGGTTGGAAGCGCTATGAATGGGAGGTTACGCAAAGCGCACAGAGACAGCGTAAAGGGGCTTCCACCCCCCTTTTACAGCATTTCTTTAGGAGTTTTTTTGCTGAAATCATGTCCCGCAAGCAAGAAAAGAAGACCATGAACGTAGCGGAAGCTTTGGACAAGATTTTTTCCATAATTCAATTATTGTGCCAAACTATACCAAAATGGATTACGCCTGAACTTTGTTCAACCAAAACCTGTACAGAATATTAGTTTCTTGTAGTATGGACACCAAACTTGCTACAGATGTCCTTCACATGTAGTGGTTACAATTTATTGTGTTTATTTGCTTGTTTACAAGTAAAATAAGGAGATATTAGAGGAAACATGTATTTTTTGGCGGAGTTCATTTTTTGGCCATTCCAACATCATTTACTCTTACCCAGTGTTCTTGACTGTCAAATTAACTCATCCACACCACTCCCCAAGAACCCATCTTCATCAAGATTTGCAGTTTAGACCTTGTAAAAGCTGAGAAATGCCTTATAAAGTGAAGATATAGGATTTTCGGAAAATAGGCCTTAGGGCTATTTAAATGACTAAATTGTAACTACCGTATTTTTCGGCTCATAAGACGCACTTTTTCTTCCCCAAAACTGAGGGGGAAAAGTTGGTGCGTCTTATGAAGCGAATGCAAACCGCCGCGAAGTCCGGTAACGGCCGTATGAGAGGTGTAAGAGCTCCGGAGCTCCGGAGCTAGGCCGAAGCCGCGGCCATATTTGTTTACCAAGCGCTGCGCGCTGACGTCATCGCCCATCTCTGCCATTGCGCGGACGTAACGAAAACGGGGGGAAAAACTACATTTCCCACAATGCCTTTGGCATCCGCATCCATACTTACGTCACGAGCGAAACTACAGAGATCAGCTGACTCTCGCATTTGAGTGATCTCTCACGCTACAAACCCGTTTTCTCACGCTTAAATACATTTCAAGATGTGAAATGGGCACAGCTCATAGTTTGTCTGCTATGTTTTTTGAGCCTGACAATAAGATGATGATCGATAAGCATCGTCTTCAGTCTGTGAGGGTTTTATTTCCGCTAAACATTCACTTGGACAGTTTCACAATCTTGGACGGTTTGATCCTTTGGAGTTATTTGGGTTTTCATAAGCTGACAAAAATCAAAAGGATTTATATTAGAACAAAAAACATACGCTTGTTTCCAGCGCTCGCTCTCTATCTCTCTCTCTCTCTCGCGGGCGTGCGCGCGCGCGCGCTCGCGCTCGCGAGGTAAACAAACCGATCTCAATGACTGAAACTCTTCTTTAATAAACTCAAACTCAAATCATCTCTCAACGGTACATCTCTCACATGTACATACGAGATAACAAACGTAAGTAACATGTTCTGCAATTAGGGAGTGTTTGATTACAGGGGGCTCGACTAAAAAAGTTTGAGAACCACTGTATTATTACTAATGTGGGGGCAATCTTACTAGATATTATTAGTAATGTGACAATGTTACTGGCTATTATTAGTAATGTAGTGACAATGTTACTGGCTATTATTAGTAATGTAGTGACAATGTTACTGGCTATTACTATTAATGTAGTGACAATGTTACTGGCTATTATTAGTAATGTAGTGACAATGTTACTAGCTATTATTAGTTATGCAGTGACAATGTTACTAGCTATTATTAGTAATGTAGTGACAATGTTACTAGCTATTATTAGTAATGTGGTGACAATGTTACTGGCTATTATTAGTAATGTGGTGACAATGTTACTGGCTATTATTAGTAATGTAGTGACAATGTTACTAGCTATTAAAAGTAATGTAGTGACAATGTTACTAGCTATTATTATTAATGTGGTGACAATGTTACTGGCTATTATTAGTAATGTAGTGACAATGTTACTGGCTATTATTAGTAATGTAGTGACAATGTTACTGGCTATTATTAGTAATGTGGTGACAATGTTACTAGCTATTATTAGTAATGTAGTGACAGTGTTACTGGCTATTATTAATAATGTAGTGACAATGTTACTGGCTATTATTAGTAATGTAGTGACAATGTTACTGGCTATTATTAGTTATGTAGTGACAATGTTACTAGCTATTATTAGTAATGTAGTGACAATGGTACTAGCTATTATTAGTAATGTAGTGACAATGTTACTGGCTATCATGGTATTACTAATGTGGGGGCAATGTTGCACTGGAACAGTGATGGTGATAACGAATGGTGGACTTTAGAGTGATGAGTGGGGGCAAAGAAAAACATTACAGCCTTTTTTTTGTTACTTTTACTGTTTACTGTCTGTTCATGTTACATGTTTGGCTGTTAACTTTTACACAGTTGATATAAAATATTTTACAACAGTATTTGGTTCAGAATCTTTTTTTTCTGGATTTTCCTCTTTAAAAATTGGGTGCGTCTTATGTGCCGGTGCGTCTTATGAGCCGAAAAATACGGTAATATAATTTGCTTCCAAAAGACTAAGACTGCAACATAGATGGCTGCCAAAAACAATACATATCTTCTAGAAAAGGTCTACCTCTACCGGCCTTAAATAAACGTCTGTTCTTGGATGAGCGAGTCACTGGAATACACTCAATCAAAATAACGTTAACAGGAAAACCGACTGTTGTACCTCCAAGACGGTGCATGAGTGATTTCAACAAAAAGCACGTGACTGACAGCTTCCGGAGTTCGTTTGGTCTCGGATTTCTTTTGGTCTGAATTAAAGTTGCTCAAACCGGACTAGAAGGAGAAGCGAACTGGAAATTTGACCAAAACGAGATGGAGATTATTAGTAGCGCGTATGAAATCTGGTCTGTATGAAGAATTCTTGGTGATGCGATCACATTTGATAAAAAGATAATAGTGTCTCATTGACGGACAGAATTGTAGTGGTTGAATTGGTGGTTTTCTGCAGGAAACCGTCATGGTCTCCTGGTGCCAAACAACACGACAGATCAGGAGTTACAGCACATAAGGAACTGTCTGCCAGACACGGTGAGCATCCAGAGAGTGGAAGAGAGGCTTTCTGCGCTGGGGAACGTCATCGCCTGCAACGACTACGTGGCTCTGGTTCATCCCGACCTCGACAGAGTAAGCACTTCATCGTAGAGTGAAGCAAAAATTCCACAGGAAAATCATCTTTCTCGTGATTGTTGTCCTCAGGAAACAGAAGAGATCCTGGCAGACACTTTGAAGGTGGAAGTGTTTCGACAGACCGTGGCGGATCAAGTTCTTGTGGGTAGTTATTGTGCCTTCAGTAACCAGGGAGGCCTCGTCCACCCTAAAACATCTATAGAAGACCAGGATGAGCTCTCCTCTCTCCTCCAAGTTCCTCTAGTGGTGAGTTTCCATCTGATGGAACTCATAGTTTTAACTCATAGTTTTTTTATGGTGTAACATCTGGCTCTTGTAGATGACCGGTAGAGTAATAGGTTTGTGTTAACCTTCGTGTGAAGGCAGGAACGGTGAACCGAGGCAGTGAGGTGATCGCTGCTGGGATGGTGGTGAACGACTGGTGCGCTTTCTGCGGCCTGGACACTACCAGCACCGAGCTCTCGCTCATCGAGAGCGTCTTCAGACTGACCGAAGCACAGCCCAGTGCCATCACCACCACCATGAGAGACTCGCTCATCGACAGGTGCGTCGCTTTTTGTGTCATGCGTTCACTTGGTTTTCAATTTAAAAATGAAAATTTTGAAAGCGTTAGGGACTGAGTATCAGTGGTTGAGATGACGGCTCCATCATGAGGAGTTCATGCGCTTTACTGAGTGAAGATAAACGGATGAACTCTACTTGATTAATAGAACTCTCGTCTATTGGTTAGGATTTTTTTTAGCTTTTATTTGATAAAGTTTGCTCCCAGTTTTTTAACGAATTGCTAGTTACCTACTTTAAAAGGGATAAAATGGTTGGTTTTCAAATTTCTCATTCTGCATTAAAATGAAAAATAAATTACAGGCTACATTGCTTTTTGCATTTTGAAAGTCTGAATTTAGTGACGTCTTAATTAAAATTCATTGTTCTTAACCATAGAGGTTTTTCATAAAGTGTGACCTGATCTTCATGGGGGTCAAGGGTAGTGACTTAATGTCTACACGTTAATTTATTTTTAATGTTCTTTATTAGTTTTATGACAATTTATCCAGAAACAATGAATTTCAAAAAGGTTCACTTGCCATTGGAAAAAATTGTTTTTTTTTGCCATTGTGCACTTAGCAATATATTTTGACTTTTATTGGGATTAAATAAAAAAAAATGTCATCTTTAAAATTAAAATGTTAACCACAAAATGTTTTATTTTGTCGGCTGTATTGCCCTGCCATCTTATTGTTATTAATTAGCATGTTCGTTATTGCCTCGATGTCATTGATTAACTAATTATATTTTGTTAGTGTTATTTAAGTGTCTTAATTTAACGCCATCTTGGGCAGAGTGGAATCCAGGATTCTATAGAATGCCTCGCCAATGTTTTTCACACTTTGCCAGTAACATATACTAATTAAATTCCTGTAAATACATTAAATGTGAAGCTATACAGCTCTGCTAATTTTTCTGAAAATATGTGATGTTAGAGAAATGGAGTGCAGCACATTTAGAGATGTAATATAAAAAGCTTTTCGTTAGTATTTTGCTGATTCTTTTCGAAAGGTATAATAGTAACTTTATTTGATTTACTGAATATGAATGATGGCACACTGACGTTTTTCCCAATCATAGATGGTGGTGGTTGGCAGAAGCCATTTATTGTCAAACAACTGCATTTACTCTTTTAAAATCAAAATGACCACAAAAACTTTCCAAATCACTCTGAGCAAAGGTTTAGCTTTTAATTTTTTGTGACATCAATGACAGAAGTCTCTTGAGGTAGTTGTCGATGAGGTTCTTTATCTTCTCTGTTGGTAAAGCAGCACGTTCTTCTTGTAACTTTTGTAAATTCTTGCATGAACAGCACGGTTGAGTTCTCCCCAGACTGCTTCAATGATATTGAGGTCAAGAGACTCCAGAACCTTCCCTTTGTTCTGGTGGAACCAATGACAAGTGGGCGTGGCCTTGTGTTTTGGTTCGCTGTGGTTTTGGAAAGTCCAGTAACTTCCCATGAGCAGCTCCCGGGCCGATGATGCACATTTTCCTCCAGGAACCTTTGAGAACATGCTGCATTCATCTTCCACCAATTTTGACAAAGCTTCCTCAAACATCCCCAAAAACAGTGAACCACCTCTGTGCTTCACACTGGGGATGCTGTTTTGTTCATGTTGACTCCTCTTCAAATGTAGCATTTATGGTTATGGCCAAAGATTTAAATTTTGGTCTCATTGCTCCAAATAATTTTGTAACAGAAGTTTATCGTTTTGTCTCTTGTCTCCGAGCTCTTTCTGAGTGTATTGCAAGCGGCTTCTTGTGCAGTTTTCTGGCAACTCGAAAACCTATTTATTTTTAAGTGTCTCCATATTGTGCTCCATGAAACAGCCACAACACATTGTTTGCTTTTTAAACCTTTTCTGCACTGATTACTCAGGTCCCAAGTGAAGGTTATTACTTTCACCAGCCGCTCAAACCCATTTGTGTGTTTTTGTGCATGTTATCCGGCCAAAGTCACCAGGGTTGAACTTCAGGGCACGACCCTAGATCACGGTCATTGGGAAACTTTCTTTTTCCCCATTTGAGACGGGGGAAAAAGGCTTTTTTGTTTATATTTATGGAAAAAATGGCCAAGAAATTGTGAAAAACTTACGAGCACATCTGTACAATAAGTAAACAAATGAAAGATACTATTATACCTTTCAAAATAAATCTTAAAAACGTTGCTAAATGCTAACATAAAGCTATTTTTCTTTTGCTAATGTGCTGCACCAATAAACAAATTTTAAAACCTTATACCTTCAATAATGGTCTAGTACATGCATATTTATTATTTACTGGTTTTACTTCTTTTGCAGTCTGACATAAACCCCAAACAGATTTCTCATCTGATTATTTTGTGGAAATGGAGCTGGACGTCGATATTCGATGGTTTGTAGACTCATCGTGTCTCCTTTGAGATTCAAGCACTCTTTCCTTCGAAACGCTTACCCTGTAAAATTCACGTATCGTCTGCCTTTTGTAAAAGCCAGATAAAATATACATGTTTTTAATCTTAAGCACATGTAAAAGCTATAATGTGTCTATGGAGAAGCAAAAGTGTCGTTGCATATTTGTGCATGATTGATTTGTTTAAAGACCTGTTTGGCATCGTGCTAAACCACATGCAGTTTGAATTTCAATAAAAGACATTTACAACAGGTTTGTTTCCTTTTTATTGACAGCAGTGGTGGAATACATTCAGAAATGTGGCATTATTGCAGCATGTTTAGCAAGATTTCAGGTCTTTGGTATTCTTGAAGTCAAACAATTAAAATATTAATGAAAAAGTTTTTCATCACGTTTCAAGAGAACCCCATCATATCATTGCTTCATTACAGAGTCGAATATTTAAAGATTTGTGGATTTCTCAATACGTGAGTATTGCTATTTAATCAAGTATTACCGTTACCGTGACTAAACCTCATCTTCAGGTTTTCTCTGAGCAGATCCACCTGGCATCCTGTATTTGAACAGTGGATCCGTCACTTGTCCATTTAGCCACATCCTTCAAGACATTTTACAGAAAACATCTGTGGAATCTGGGCATGTTGCCCCCAGGGACAAGAGCTGGATTCCCATCTTCAGGACTTCCAGGCTTCTGTGAGTTCTCTCTTTTCACTCTGAGAGGGTATAGCTTAAGGGTGGTACTATTCTCTGATAAATGAGTGTTTTTAAAGATTTTATTTTTACACAGTTTATCTTTTGGAACTGCATGCCAGCCCTGTTCCGCTCTATACGGCAACGTAAAGTAGAGGATCTGTCGTATGATTAACTTTAAGTTAAATATTTATTGATCAAATAGAGTATAGTGATTACTGTAGTCATTTGGTTATATTAAACACTTTTAATCAATGTTTTAAAAGAAAACTTAAAATTTCCCACTACTTGAGGACATCAGTGCCGAGCTGTGAAAAATGCATAAATATTAATATTAAAATATAATGCACTCCTCTTCTTTGATTAATATATAAATAAATGGTGTTTAACACAAAAAAATCCCCAAATTTGTGCCTCTGAGAGAGAACAAAAAGATAAGTTTAACGTTTTTGGAAATGCAGAACTGTCACAAGCAGTCTTCCGCCTCCAAAAGCAAGATGACATGACTGCGTATATTGCGTTTCATTTACGTGTTTCAGTAAGTTATATATAAGTTATATATATATATATATATATATATATATATAAAAGTCCTAACGCAGCAGCTTTCATTTCTTTTGGTAACTGCCGCTAGTTTATCGGGAAGGGTCGAATTTTGTTCTCTTGGACTCGTTGGATGTATTTGTATTTTACGGGATATTCCAGGTTTGTAAGAACTCGTGATTTTCAGGAATTACACCAAATTAACAAATATCCTTTACCACATATTCTGCTATTCTAGCCAATTGTTTATCAACTTAGTTATCTCCACCTTTCCATTGTGGTCTTGAGCGAACAGGGCTGTGTGTTACCTATTATAAAGTGCAACAATGGTGTCTTACCTTTAACTTTCATTTCCAAACGGCTTAATTGTTATTTATGGCACATTATTGGTAATTTACATAATGCTTAGCCTAAATTCAAATTGACTCAAAGCGGGTTTTTTTTATGTAATTTTGATCAGTTTTACCCCTTTCTGCCACTGTCAATGAGTGAGTGTAGCGCCTCCATAGTTTTAGGATGGTAGAATTCTCTGCTAAATGTTTGTTATTGAAGATTTTAGGTTTATCTCTACGAGTTTCAGAAGAAAGCTTATAAATGACTTCCTGAATCTTGTTTACTTTGTTTTTTTTCTTGTATGCATCAGAGAAGTGTCCATTTATCCATATATAAATTGAACTATTGATATGTTTCAGTAACACTGACAAACCTTGAAATATTGCGCTCTGTGGGGTTTTTTTTTCATAATATTCAAATTTTTACCTGCGTAGCACAGTGTTAAATCACAAGCATAAAGCAGAACTAAAAGGATGTCATGCAAAAACAAGTGGAACTTGGTGCTGGTTTATACAACTAGTTAATATTTGAAATTAATTATCCTACAATGCATTTTAGGCAAACAAAAAAAAATCCACATTTGAACAAATACTCATATTTAAAAAAATATTAATGTGCATGCTTTCATATGATAAAATCAATTAAAAATATAAATGCTTACCATCTAAATGTGCCATAGAACTAGGAAGGTTTTAATATATTTGGCAAAAATGTGCAGCGTAAGCTTTTGAAGCCACATCAAACAAAATTGTAAATACCGCACAGTGAGATTTGCATATCAATTGTAACAGGAAGTGACATCAACCGAAGCCTAAGGAATACACCACTTCTTTTGACTCATCTCGTATTGCTATTTGAAGTGTTTTACCATTTCTGGTGTTGCCGCTTTTAGCCTAGCTTAGCATAGATCATTCGTAATATTTCATCATGTTTCCTACTAAAGAGTTCAAAACCGTATCAGCCAGCAGAATTTACTTTTTCCATTCTTATAAAATGCTTTAAGCAGTACAATAATAGGCAAGTTTTAAGCTTATTGAATTTGATGATTTATGCTAAGCTAAAATCATTATTAGGTCTAGAAATAGTAAAAACAACTTGGGGGAGAAGGTGAAAAAAACAGATCTCCTTCAAGAAAATGAATCTGAGAAGAGCGTGTTTCCTCATCAGTAACAGAAAAATCGATAAGTTTTCTTTTGAAAACAATTCTCTTTGTGAAGAACGCTAACTCCTGCAACCTGCACAGTAAAACTGCCGATCCTGTTTGTCTCGATCTGTTGTTCTTGTTTCATCGGTGCAGCAAAGGCTCCTTCTTACCTCAAACATCCTCAAATACATTTATAGCATGTAAAAAAAAAAGAGAGAACATCTCTATAGTTAGCCCTGCTCTTCTTTCAGATCAAACCTGACAGAAAACAAACACATTAACAATAATTATGTTTGAATAGAATAATGCAAATAGTAGACGAGTTCTAGTTCATTTCCAGAACTCACCAATCGGAGACCCCAGACACCAAGTCCACATGACCCAGATCAATCATCACCTACAGAAACGAATCAACGTAAAGAACATATGAAATGGGAATAATGTCACACGTATTTTTTTTCATATGCTTTATACCTGGCCGATCAGGTCTTTATCTCGATTCATGAACGACGAGGCAGCGTTTTTCACCCCGATACTCAGCTCTCGTCTCTGCGCCTCATCTAGACTCAAGTCGAACTCAAACCTGCCGAGGAAACATCCAGAATTATGACTTTAAGGTACTTGGATTCTCCTCACTCTGCAATTATTTTTACCTAATGTTTCAATCATACGGATAATGTGTGAATAGCTCAGAATATTTTTTCTTGTCTAGAAGATTTTATTTGTCTTTCCCATTTGGTTTTTGGTACAAAACGGAACTAGTAAACAGTTATCTGATTATTTTTAATCCAGATGCTTTAGGTTTTTTTTTACACACAGCTACTTTTGCAGCTGTATTTGGTTTTTAGTAACATAATAAAAATGCAATTTCGAAGTATCTCACAATGTCTTTAACAGATTAAAACCCACAGAGCACTTGCTTTCAGTGCCAACAGCCACCGTGGCGTTATATCAAACATTATCGTCTTTATTTATAAACGTTTATGATGCTTTTTGAAGCTAATAACAACTGAACACCGTTCAACTTCGACGGAGTAAAATAGTTATTTACTCTTGGTAGGAACTTCATATAAGCGGAAGATGCAGAACTTCTAGTCATTTGTGTTTTTAAATATGTGTCATAAGCGAGGCTATATATATATATATACTGTGAGTCGTTAATGGTATTATTCTGCATTTTTTGTGATTTGCAATAACTTATTCAGACCTATGTGTTCACCATGACATAAAACCAAACACCAAAAGATGGATTTCTTCATTTTGCACCTTTTTGTTTTATAAAGAGGTTTGTATCAAAACTAACACATCAATTTTCATTATTTTATTTTATTTTAAATACAAGGGTTGGCAGCCATCTTTGTTAAACAACCCACTGTGGTGGCTCACGTGAAGCATGCTGGGAAATGTCTGTAGCACACTTGTGTTGGACAATTAAACTGTAAAATAGAACAGCAATATAATAAATGTTAGATGTTTTGAGGCTTAAAATATATATTTTTCTTTATTTAGACCTTAAAACCCTCAGGAAATTTTGCTTAAATATAACAATAACTATGTGAGTTTAGCAATAGAGGATATTTCCTCTAGAAAACGTTTAAACCATAATAAGCTCAGAGCCTTGAATGTGAAACCCATATTACAAGGGTGATTCTGGAAAAACCAGCATCCACACACACCTTTCATTGAACTCAGGGCTGAAGGATTTCTTCTTCACACTCGTCTTCCTCTTGGTGGTTTTGTTTTTGTCTGGAAGCAGGACGAGAGAGATGTAGCTGTCCAAAGTCTCCTTCGATGGAGTCACCAGACGCCTGTAAACACCAACATTTCATTTGATAACACCGACGTGTTTTAAATAATAAATGAACACAAAACACTGAGTGTAATGCTGTAAGACCTGCAGCCATGGATGATGACAGTCAGCTTCTTCTCGAAGGAAAGCGAGAGCTTGATTTGTCCCGTTGAAACCGTTTGCTTGTTACTCAGCACCGGGCCTGAACCCATGGCTACTAAACCTGCCATTTTGGAATCCAAGATCTGTGTATAAGAAGAGAAACACAGGCAACAATTAAATGAATAACATTTTTAAATAATATGGAAAGCATTTTCATGTTTATGATCCAAAATATGTATTAAAAAAAACAAATACCTTAAAAAATATTTTTTTTACATAACTACTCTTGTGGAAAAAAGTTGATTATATTAAAAAAAACAATAGAATGAAATGTGATGAACTGTAATATAATAATTAGTAAAATATTAACTCTAAAAATAATCAAAGTTTTAAAAATCAATACATTTTACAACAATACAAATTTAACATACAAAATGTATTTAAATATAATAACAATAATAATTCCTCAAATGAAAAAAAAGAACAATGTAAAAAGAGACTTTTCTTTTGAAAACCTTGTGAAACAAATATTAACATATTGATAAAAAAATAATAAAAAGTTAGAAAAAAAACTATATTTAAACTTCATAATCCCATTTTTTTACTTCGTAACAGTAGAAAATAACAATATATATAAGAAAAATAAAATTAAATCTGTCTGACCTTGAGCTGCGCCCGGAGAAGAATCTGGCTCAGCGCTGAAGCTCCATCCAGACTCAGCCATTGGTCGAGCAGAAGATCTGGTTTCAAAAGCAACTCTCTGATTGGCAGAACCACCGAACCCATCGGCTGATCCCACGCACTCGAGAGCTATAAAATAAAATAAAAACACATCCCTTCAATCAAAAGTCATCTGATGATGGTTCCACTAGACTTTCATATCCGTGAGATGTCCTCACTTTAATGATGAGCAGGTCCTTTTTGGGGTCAGGAACCAGGAACTCAAACGTCTCGTTCCAGTGAGGAGACGTGGTGCGGTCACACACCTTCACATTCAAGAGAAGTTGAGACTTGAGCATGAGAAACCCTGGCAAACGTTCAACTTTAATGCTCTGGAATTTTTTTTTAAGTCTACCTCAAAAAATGTAAAGAAGATTCTCATTAATTTTATCAAAACATTAGTTTTAAATTATGACAAACTACTTTTTTAACATGTACTGTATATATTATGAATGTAAAGTTATACATGACCCGATAAAATCTCTTACCTTCGATTTAAAAGATGTTCCTCCGAGCACAAGCTCAGCTGCAGCTTTGGGTTCCTTTCCACTTTTCTTCAACTGCACAAAAACAAGATCAACATTCATTTATTTAATTCCCTTTTTTTGATACAATATTCTATTTCACAAGTTCACCACCAGGGCCTGCCTTGTAGTTGAGCATAGTGTGTCGAGTACAATGCAGACTGCCCGAACCTGGGTCAAATCTGTGTTATGCTCCCCCAGTGAGGGGTTTTGGGGAGAAGGAGTGGTGACAAAGTAACTCAGACATCATACGGTACAAGGGAGCACTGGTTTAACTACATGGTGTGATGGATTGATTATGGTTTTTAATCCAGTCACAGATGTAGATATAAAGATGCATCGATCAGTTACACGTAATTAAAGAGACTCACAGGGAGCTGATGAGCTCGGTCTAGAAGCAGAAAGAGAAGTGCCGCAGCGGGAACCGTCTTGTTCTGGTACGAACGAGTGCTCTGCATCTTCATGACCTAAGTAACACACACAAACTTACGTGAATAACTCAACTATTCCTTCTATTAATTTTTTTTTTATTTTGTTGAAAAGTTATGTTCTTGTTCGTTTTTCATCGTTTGTTTGAATTAGAAGAACGTTTTGTTTTGCCTTCAGGGATTAGTAACTTGTATGAGGAGAATAGATACATTTTTGGATTTCTAGAGAGAAATACATAACTTTAATTATACAATCCATTATTTATACCTTATGAAAATGCCAATTATTTCACTTTTCCTCTCCGTCAACTATGCCATGAACCAGAACTGCCAAAAATATATGACCAAAGGGACAAATCCAACCAACCTGAAGGCACATTCAATGCCCAAATTCAACTGTAGTAAGGTTGGCCAGTCAAAAGGCAAACCTGGCCCACCTAAGGGCTAAATTTGGCCTGCCTAAGGGTCAAATTCTACCCACTTAAGGGGCCAAAGTTGGCCGGTCAAAAGGCAAACTTGGCCCACCTAAGGGCTAAATTTGGCCTGCCTAAGGGTCAAATTCTACCCACTTAAGGGGCCAAAGTTGGCCGGTCAAAAGGCAAATTTGGCTCACCTAAGGGCTAAATTTGGCCTGCCTAAGGGTCAAATTCTACCCACTTAAGGGGCCAAAGTTGGCCAGTCAAAAGGCAAACTTGGCCCACCTAAGGGCTAAATTTGGCCTGCCTAAGAGTCAACCTTGGCCCATCTAAGGTCCAAATCTGGCCCACTTAAGCAATATTATCCAACTGGCGGTTTGGATATTCAAACACTAAAGGACGCTGTTTGACAATGGTCGGAGCGTTACTGTGCAGTGCCTAAATGCTGAGGTCCAGCATTGCAGCTTGATGTTACTCCACTTTAGGGCCGAAGTTGGCCCACCTAAGGGGAAACCTGGCCAGCCAAACTCAGACCACTTAAAGTCCAAGGTTGGCCTGGCCAAGGGCCGAAATTGGTCTTGGTTTTAAAAAGTAAGAAAATAAAAGCAAACAAGGTTTCAGTGAGGTTCCTCCCACATTATACCTGCATTGTTTACTGGGTATTGCAAACTTTCTTTAGAGTCAATCATTGTTATTTGAACTTACTGGTTCCAAGCTGTCGGGGTGGGTGGAGGTGGGCAGCCACTCCACGACCAAATGAACTCGGCCATGTTTGATATCTTTCAGAGGGAACCACTGAAAAATAAAAAAGACCGAGCAGGCAAGATGCATCAGAGAACTGATCTTTAAAGCGAGAGCTAATTAAAAGAGACAAGTCCTCACCTCATCATTGTACTGGGAGCGGATGATGTCTCCCAGTCTGAGCTTGAACCTGTGCACAAACAAAGAGAAAGGAGTGTTAAACACAATGATTTTTGCTCACTGGGAGAAACTGCATTCCTGGAAATATCTACGAGACATTTGTTGTTTCTCTGTCGTGGTTTTGCAGGTGTACCAACCTCCCGAGGAAATCGTCTGAGTCAACATCTTTATCATAGACCTCAAACTTCAGCTCTAGACTGGGATCAGGACTCAGGATCATCTAAAAAAATAAATAAAAAAGCGCTCTGCAAATGAATAAAAATGTGATAAATAATGACGAGTAATGAACAAGGTATAAAAAAAAAAACTATTTTACTAAAATAAAAACAATGTTTTCTTTCTTCTTTGATGAGAATCATTGAATAAAATGTATTTTTCAAAGCCGAAGTGGACTACCACACACAAGAATACAGACAATAAAAAACACAAATATAAAAAAACCAACAACAGACCACCTGCATAATCAATGCAGAACAGAATAAACGTTGAAAAAGAATGCCATCAGAACTACATTTCCCAGAATCCTCACCTCATACATCTCGTTCCAAGTGGGGTTGAGGTTCTCCTTGATCACATGACTCTTAAAGGTGGTCTCTCCAATCTGGATCTTGACGTAGGGGTCACTTTTTCCCTTCACCATCCCTCCCATCAGATTGTCCTTAGCCACGAGATCCTGAGCCTCCAGCAGGTGGAGCCGGAGAACACCCTGGAAGCAACACATGCCCATGATGACATCACAGAATATAAAAAGTGATGGTGACAAATCATCGAAGCATGCTATTGTTCATTTCCCCTCGACTTATGGTTGAAACCCAGTCATGAACTGATGCAGAAACAGCTGTGTAGGAGGTTTCACCAAAGTGATTCAATTATAGTATTTATATTTACGTTATTATCAAAAGGTACAAAATAGCAGTGGGTGTATTTAAATGCACATTTTGTAAAGGAAGTTACAGACCTGTCTGTAATTAAACAAATGTTAAATGCTGAAATAAATACAATCATTAATTTTTGTGGAAGTCCTGCTTTGATTGCTTACTCACTCACGGACGACATTCAGCCTTTTTTCTCCTCTCGTTGTTTATATCTGGGAAACTGCACCACGATAATAAAGATTCATAATCACAGCAAGAATGAAAACCATACCCTGGTGCCAAAGCTGGGGTCAGGGCTGGTTTTCTGTGGTTTCAGATCTGTGGAGCTAGTAACTTTAAACTCCTCGACAGAAGCACAAGGAGAAGGCTGCTTGTGAGACCTGCGGAACATCGACAGACAGACAAAGAGAACTCAGTAAATGGTATTTTCACATTATGAACTGAATATTAAAACTCCAGATGGTTTTAAATGTTTTAATTCATTTAAATTTGAATTTTACTGGAGAGCAACAGACACGTGCTCTTTGTTAACCCTGAGTTATCGCTACAAGTCGTTAGCTGGTGGGATCAAACTACGTTTCCGATCCCAATTGGACCTCAAGAAGAAAAGTCCTCTTAAAATTCTTACGAGAACAATCTATGAATTACAGCTAATGGCTGCTAAAACCAAGTGAAAACATGACTCACTGCTGCTCTTCTGCTGCATCTTTCTGGTGTTCTTCAAGCGTTTTCGCCGGCTCTTTACGTTCACTCTCTCCGGTGGTCGAGTCAGGAGCTGTGCTGAGATCCTGAGAAAGACGGAAACATATGATCTGTTTACACGAGGGGAAATAATCACCCGAAACCTCTTGCCACATAAAATAAACAGAGGAAAACTTAGATGTTCCCGTTCAGTCCTGTACTTCTGACTATGGGAACCCCTGAACAGGCCAAGCTCAAGGTCCAACACTAAACTGCCCCTGGGGTGTACCCTATTATAGATTGGGAATCACAAGGACACCTAGAGAACAGAAGGAGAGTATCCCTCAACCCTTAGGCAGGGCTCTAGACTAACTTTTTGCACTGGTTGCACTGGTGCGCCTAAATTTCTTTCTTAGGTGCACCAGCACAAAAGTTAGGTGCACCCAAATTTTCAACTGCATCACATTTAACACCGCATTTCCACAAGTTCACTTTTTTTTAGTTATCTATTCATTTATTTTTTTTAAATCACTGTCCATAGACAATATTGACTTGTAAATGATTAACTAACAACCTGGTCAATATAAAGTTCTTTATTTGAAGCACAATTCCACAAGAAAGGTAACTAAAACTGAAAAGGTGTTTAAAGTGCTTTACTGAGCTGAAATTTAAACTTTAAACTGATTTTGGTCCCCAAGAGCAGCAAATACAAATAAAAACGATAATACCATTTACTGCCCAGATCAAGAGTTTATAATGCAGCCTATTTATTTACTTCTTTTGCAATATTGTAGGCAACGTTAAACTTAATTATCATCTCAGCCTCGTCTGATCTGTTTGCAGCTGCCTGCCGCTGTAAAGGTACGTTCACATCGAACACGGTTCGCGCGGTAAGCGCGGAGGGTTTCCATGTTAAGTCAATGCAAAGACGCGTTTGCGCGCGTCTGAGGCTTCAGCGGCGCGGTAAACGCGAATTGAGCGGCGCGCTTGCCGCGATAGGCGCGTATTGAGCCGCATGAATGGGTGATACGCGTGTTGTGAGCCGCGCGCAGGAGGCGGACCGGCCGTAGACGGAGTTTCGTTTTTTTTCCCCTCGAACGACGGGTCGCACCGGTGCAACCTTTGATTTTTTTTAGTCGCACCATTGAGAAAATAGGTCGCATATGCGACCAAATTGGTCGCACTCTAGAGCCCTGTTAGGGAGGGATCCACAGAGACCACATTGAGACCTAAAAATGGCTATTAACGGAAACAATCATCCTGCAGAAGGTCAGGTACGAAACCAGTATACGGAACGGAAAGGGGACATAACAACCACCGACTGGGATCGCCAACTTTGGACCCTACTCCCGTCTACATTTATAAGAAACACTTTAGTTTCCTGCCAGAATCAACATTTGGTAAGTGCACCCAATTATAGTCCTAGGACAAACGCCACACGACAAAATTCGAATTACCAGGAGGTAAGGTGACTAATGATTCATTTAAGAGGTGTCCAGCAGACAGGTGACTATAAAAGGATATTACTTAGTATGAAATGGAAGGGGGTTTTCTTGTTGTCAGCAATGGTTCCCCATGGAAGAAAAATGACACAAAATCAGAGAAAGGAAAGCAATTCTTTACACAAAAAAGATGAAAAGCTTTTCGCATCATTCTATGGATGCTCCCTGATTGAGGCTGAGGTTTCAGAGGTAAAATTACACCGATAAATACCGTAAATAAAACGTCATCACAAACACAAACAAACCTCGGCTGTAGGCAGAGATTTGGGTGCTGCGGGTGAGTGTTGATACTCGTCTTTAGCCTGAGGGGCTGTGTGTTTCTGGGGGTCTCCGGGAAGGGAACCAGGCATCGGTAGAGTCGACGCTGCCAGTTCACTCACCCTGATACGCAAACCACAACTATTCAAGTACATTTGTCACACATTGCTCTTATAAAGGTTTTTATTTATGTATTATTTACTTTTAAAGCTGTGTTATCATTGGGTTAAATGTCAAAACCAAGGAAATTGATCATGTAACCATTAACTTACAGCAAACGTTTTGACTGATTCATCCGAAACATTTATTTTAAAGAGCATCAATCCACTATTTATTTGATCATTTGCACCTTTCTTAAAAGAAACAGAAAAAGAAGCCTTCGATGTAAAATAAATGTTCTTGAAAGCCACTAATCTTTCATCCCTGAGATCTGTAATCATCAGAAACTAATCAAACCCTTTTGATGTCAGGGTTTTCTTCTCCGACGTTTTAGTGGCTGCAGAATGTGGAGGTTCAGCAGAGCTGAGGAGCTTGTCCTCAGGACGATCCTCTGTCGATCGCCGCTCTTCGACAGCTTTTCGAGCTTCAAGAGCGCTCGAATCCAGCCTTGAGTCCAGAATCTGGTCAGAAGAAAGTAAACAGGAAGTAAGAGCTTGATGTGATTTATTTATCCAAATATTTCTGGAATATTCTTAAATAACTTAAAGGATTCTTTCTTTTGTTTTCATTCTTTCGTCTTTCATTTCAGAATTTTTACATGTTCTCAGAATTTCTGCTTTTTTTTTACATTTAATCCCAGAAATGATTATCAGAATTGCTAAGAATATACAGACTAAATTATTTTTATCTGAATTTTTTTCTAAGGCATTCTGACTTTTTGAAATGCTCCGATTTTTAACTTTTTATCAGAACTCTGATATTGTTTTTTTTTTTTCAAAATTCTGTTTGTCCCCTCATTTTTCTGACTTTAATCTTTAAAAATGTAATTTTCTCAGAATTCTTTTTTTTTTTTTTTAATTTGAATTCTTGAAAACTAATCATATTATGCTTTTTTTAATCTGGTAGAAAAAACTTCAGCATTTAGTGGCCAAATTCAATATAATGCTATATGTTTTTATGATACTTATTAAATTTACGGTGCGTGTGGAGGACATTGATGAAGAGAAAGGAAGGATGAGTTGAAGAAATATTCGGGGTGCCCTCGGCAAATAAAAGAATGAATACCAAAAAAATCCCAGAAAAACTAGAGCTCTATAACTGACCTTAAGCTGAGCCCGGAGCAGAACCCGACTCTCTGGACCTGCTCCATCCAGAGCCAGCCATTGGTCCATCAGCAGATCTGAGCTGGAAAGCAGCTCTCTGATTGGTAGAACCAAAGAACCCAAAGGCTCATCAAAACCACTTGAAATCTAAAAGAGAAAACAGATTTTACAAAACAAAACCACTTATTTTTAACATTTGGATCAATGCTAATAAATAGTTATTGATGATATGGAGGGGTTACTGGAAGTTCTAGAGACCCAAATTAAGAATAAAGTAAAATTTATCTTAAATTTTCTCAAAATTATCTGGCTTTTTCTTTGAATTTGTCCTTAATCTCAGAATTTTAATATTTTCTCAGAATTTCAGCTTTTTAGAAATTGTAATTTCTAAACATTTGTAAACATTTTTTTATTTGAGTTTTCCCCCTGACTTTAGAGAAATCTGCTTTTATTCGAATTCATAAGAATATAAAGTAAACTTTTTTTTTTTATGTTCGGTTTTGACTTTTTCCTCAGAATTCACACTTTTTACATTTTTTACCTCAAAATTCTGACTGATATCAGTGTTTTGACCCTTTCCTCAGAATTCAAACTTTTTGTCACATAATTTTAACTTTAATTGCATAGCTTTTATTCTTTCCCAAATTATGACTTTTTCACGGAATTCCAACTTTAACCTCAGAGTTTAGTTTTGTCCTCTAAATTCCCACTTTACAATTTATTTTTCTCAGAATTCTGACCTTAATCTAGGCATTCCGACTTAAATCTTAAAGAGTTTTAACTTTTTCTCAGAAGTCCTTTGGTTTATCGCAGTTCCGTTAAGTTTACTGAGAATCAGTTTGTTCTAATAGCTTTCAAAAGGTGTGAAAAACACAACATAATAATAAATAAAGGCACTGAACTAAGAAAAGTAATTACTCTCAGCCTACTCTCAAGCTTATTTTAACAAAAAAAATGTTAATTTCTTCTACCTTGATGATGAGGATCTCCTCTGTGGGCCTTTGGAGCAGGAAGTGAAAAGCTTCTCTCCATTCCGGAGACGTGGATCGCTCGCACACCTATAAACACACACAGAGGAAAGGAAATCCAACACAAAGACCACGAAACACCATCTTTATAAAAACCATCAGCACCCACCTTGGTTTTGAGAGAAGCATCAGCTAACAGCAGCTCTGCCGCCGCCCTGGGCTCTTTCCCGCTCTTCTTCAGCTAAACAAATAACCACAAAATAAGATTCAAGTATGGTTGAGTGGCACAGCTAAGCATGGGTCTGTGAGGCCTACGGGCAGGTTCTGAGCTCTTTCTAGGAGGATGAAGAAGAGTGCGGCGGATGGCACACGTTTATTCTGGAAGCTGTGGTTAGACTGGGACTGCAGAACCTGGAGGAGAAAAACGGTAAAGATTAGCTCCAAAATCCTGAGCTCAGGGTTTTGTTTTGGCTGCTCTTTCACAATATCTCCAGTAGGGATTAAACAAAGTAAATAAAGTAATTTTCTTAAAAAAAAAAAACATTGTAATAGAAGCTGAGTTCATTTGTATATTAAACTATAACAGAGTCCAACCTTTTCCAGTTTGTCATGTTGTGTCTCTGTGGCAAGCCACTCCAGAATCAAATGGACCCGCCCATGTTTGACATCAGTGAGGGGAAACCACTGATGAACAGAAGAAATCATCACCAAAAATGAATAATCGATCTAAAAACTTCTGAAATATCAGTCAAAAAACAACAAGGAACATTTCTTCGTACAGTTGCAATCATAAGTTTACACAATCTGGCAATGTGCAAATATAAAGCATGAATAGTTTGGGCGAATTTCCTTCAAATCCACGTGAACAAAGCTAGGGTTAGAGTCATTGAGTCCATGATAATCGAAGCACAGTCGGAGCAAGCCATCTTTCTCTTTGACGAAGAAGAACCCAGATGACTGCCCCCTAGAGGGCGAATGACTAAGTAGCACTGTGGAATCCACGTTTACACGGTGCATGATGTCGACACATGCAAGACGTCTGTGTGCATGACATCAGCACGCAACAATCTGCAGCAAGGATGGTCTCAAGAAATCATACTTTGTAAACTTGTGAACACACTGTCAATGGTACATTATGAAATCACATTGTGTTTAAAGTAAACAGAGATTGAGGACGAATGATTGACTCACTTTATCAGTCAGATGCGACTGAATGATCTCCTGAAAGCTGATTTTCACCCTTCAAAACAATCAAAACTTTACAAACTGCTCAATTTTATGATGAGAATTGCAAAATGCTGCACGATAAACAAATAAAACAGCTTTAATAAAGATCAGAGATCAGGATTTGCTTTATTTTTATACACATTGCGTAGATGAAGACCTGGGGCCTCGTTTATAAAGGTTGCGTACGAAAAAAAACTGGCCTCAAAAGTGCGTACAGTACCTCTCTTATTACTCAATGTTTCAGATTTATAAAAACATAACTTTACTTCATAGTTTGCTTAACCTTACACAGAAAATTAACTGTGCATACTTAAACTTCTTTGGCGTACTGTGGATAATTCAAGTATTAGTGACATCTAGTGGAAATGCTGACCAGTAGATTTTATTTTAAGCAAATACTTTTATACTTTTAATCAAGTGGAATTCTAAAGGGAGAACTTTTACTTGAGTTAAAGTAGAGATACTGTAGGTAAAATATTACTCAAGTATTTGCCCACCACTGGTATCAACCAATCGTGAAAAGCTTTAAAAAGTGGCTAAAATGCCTGTGAAGTTGACTAGAAGGAAACTAAACTTAAGGCTGGGGAAAATACTATGAATAACATAATTTGGGTGAGATAAGGTGATACTAATTATGTTATGTTAAGTTGACAAGGTGTTAAGAATAATTGTGATTGCTGAATGTATAAACAATGCCTTGACCCTTGTGTCTAAAAGTTACAGGATGGCACTGTTGGCGTTACCCTTTTTTTATTAAGCAAATGCATATACAGACTAAATGGTAAGTACACAAGTGAAATATTGTACATGCAGACACATCTGAGCATACAAGAACATACAGGAACAAATCCTAAAGGAGCAAAAAATGTAAATAACATAAATAAAAATAAATAAAGTTCACGTTATTGGGTTTAGGGGTCCAAGAATAGTTCAAGTTCTTCTGCAGTTTGTAAAAGATTACCAGCGTTTTTCTTTTGCAAACATTTTAGTGCATCAAAGAAGTATTAAAGTTTCTTCTTAAATAATCTTCTTGATAAATACGGAGAGTATTTCGTGGCCATAATGATTTCTTAGCCAATGATGATATGTGGTTAATAAACGGATTTAGATTCCCGAGAGCGGTTCTCTTGGATTTATTTGCGGAATTGTGTCCAGCACTTCAGAGTCAATTGCTATTCGGTCTCTGCTTCAGAACTTCCAAACACGGGTAGGGAAAGCTCGTCTAACCATACATGAATATTCATGAGCTGATTTGCATGGACTATATATGGTGTGGACGAGGTGTGTTTGGGGCATAAACCCATACGCACTGAGCTGTGCACACGTGCGTCCCATCTGTGATTTATAAAAGGAAGACTGCTTGCAGGTGTGCGTACGAACGGTTTTATAAACTTGATTTTCTCCGATTTTTTGTTGCAGACGCAAATTTGTAATTTCTGACGTACGTTTCTGTTTTATAAATGAGAGCCCAGATCATCATTTATTGCAGATTTCTTCAGAAAACAATGAGATTCCAAAAGACTCACATACTTTCATTAAAGCTTTTGTTATAGACTGTGTTTATACTGTTTACAGAACCACTTTTTTATCTATAGTAAATTTAATTACTAACATACCTCCCTAAAAAGTCATCTTTGTCCATGTCCTTGTCGAAAACCTCCACCAGCACATCTGAGGTGGAGCTGGGGCTCGTGACAATCTGCATTAATAAAACAATCACATGTTTAAAACCACTTCAACACATCAGAACTACATTTCCCAGCATTCCTACCTCATACATCTCGTTCCAAGTAGGGTTGAGGTCCTCCTTGATCACATGACTCTTAAAGGTGGTCTCTCCGATCTGGATCTTGACGTAGGGGTCACTTTTCCCCTTCACCATCCCTCCCATCAGATTGTCCTTAGCCACGAGATCCTGAGCCTCCAGCAGGTGGAGCCGGAGAACACCCTGAAAGCAAAGGGTTGCATTTTGCATTGTAGAGTCCATCAGAGAGAATGCCCTGCAAAACCAAAGGTCCATGTGCAGCACTTTGTCTCCATTTTCCAAACAACCGCAATGTCTCACCTGAGCGGCAAAGCTAGGATCAGGGGTGGTGTGCAGGGGTTGGAGGTTAACACGAGTGGACACTTCTGAGATCTCTGGGACATTGTTTTCCTCTTCTGGAACAGACACCGATGACATCTTGCTGAGCGTAGGAGGTGGGACCTCTTCAATGCTCGACCTGAAAATACAACAAAGTAAAGAACGATGAACAGCACAAACACAAATGTAAAGAATTTAGAATTTAGGGTTCTGACTATTTAAACACTAAAAATGGTTCACAAAAAAAAAAAATTTCTTTCAAAGCTTTAGAAATGGAAGAGTGTGGCTTGTTATTGGTACATCACATATTATTGACAGGTTGATCCCGCCCTGCTCCCCAAAAACAAAACTGACATCAGTTTCAAAGATATTTTAACTTCAAAAAGCTTTTCAGAGGGAAGAGATATGAGAAGGAACTGTCACTTCAGAGGAGCTCCCTATTCCTCCACATCGAGGAGGTAACTCGCGCATCTATTGTCATGAATGCGACAAAGTGTTCTGAGTTACAGTTACACGTCACGAGGGTGAAAATAAATACTGCATAATTCCATTCAAATGTGCTGCAAAATGTGTTGAGAAGTTGGAAAAGTGTGTTGCCATTCCCAAGGAAAGTATGGATCCTTTGGGAAAGAATATAAACATAACTTAGGGTTGTGCAATATGGACCACATAATCAATTTGTGATTTGAACACATAATTATTTTTGATTTTTCAAACAAGCTACATACAAAAAAAAACATTTCACAATGAAATAACAAAGGTGTAGTAAAATTGTCTTTAAAACCGAATACATAAAATAACTTGAGTTAAGGACAGTATAGCGTACTGTACACGGTCGTACAAACCGCTTGATAAACAAAACTGTATTAAAAACAGAAAACATAAAAAATTACAGTTATAACAATAAATCTAATTAACTTACATAAATGAAAACCAAAAAAACAGATTGCTGTCAAAGATTTTTTGTAAGAAACGGTGGCTCATTTCCCCCAGAACTAAACACTCTCTCCGTCTCTCCATTTTGTGCAAAGTGCGCTCTGATTGGTTAACATCCCTGAAGAGTCGATAACCATTTGGTGTTAATATGCAGGTTTCTGAAGAACAGCAGCAGAAGAAGAGAAAAGGTCAAGAGATCACCAACAAGCAGCAGTCCAGATGTGACCCAGTTTAACCCAGTCACGCATAACTTAAATAAAAATTCTGGAAATTATTCTGATTTTATTTTAAACAGTCATATGCCGAGATTGGACATCCCTCGGTAGTGATCCTTTCCCTCACGCTTGGTAACAAGAGCCTAAACTGTGTAACAAAGAGCAAGCCAGTGTTTGGAAGATCACGTCTGTTTTTCTTCCTCAGTTAATCGAAAATTCTGGTTAAAAAAAGGACAATTTGACATTGGTTTTGCACAAAACATGGGTGTATATAAGGGTGTAAAAGGTGTATATGAGTTTCATCATTCCTTCTCTCACTTCAGGTTTATTTCCTCGTCCTTTCTTCTTCTTCTAAGGCTGGAGGTTTCTGGTCGCTTGGGCTCCTTACGTTGCTCCTCAGAGCTCTCCATCTCCATCGTTTCTTTAGGGAAAAGCACCTGAAACATACAAAATTGTCAAAATTAGTTTCAAACGACAAAACGTTGTTCATGTGTGTATTTACATTTTTTGAATTTGTGGTTCAAAAAAATATCTGGATAATATTATTATTATTAAATAATTTTCAGAAATGAGAAAAAAATGAAGCTAAGAAACATTACAATATATACTTAAAAGTAAACAGTCATAATGTTTAAACGTGCATTTTACCTTGAGTTGAGCTCGTAGCAGAATCTGACTCTGTGGTGAGGCTCCGTCCAGATCCAGCCACTGATCCAGGATCAGATCCGGCTCAGACAGAAGCTCCCGGAGGGGGATCACCACGCTCCCCAGAGAGAAATCCCAGTTGTGAGACAGCTGGAGAGGAAGAGGGAGAATGAAAGCTTAAGATCTGCTGCAGCTAGAACGAGAAGCTTTCATAACGCTTCACCTTCACCACAAGCTCATCTTTCAAAGGGTCTCGAACCAGGAAGTGAAACGCCTCTGCCCATTTGGGAGAACACTCGCGCTCACACACCTGCACAAAACAGATTTCAGTTATTAAATTACATTTTATTTATTGTGTCCTGTCCTTCTCAAAAGCCCTCACATGGGGGAGTAGATGCTTCGGTTGAGTCGGACAGTTTTGTTTTCTCCAGGGGAGATTAAATTACATTTTTAATAAAACGTAGAGAGAAATGCAGCTTTATGGGTGGACATGTTGAAACATTTCAAATGAACTGTCTCTCAGAGCAGTCAAATGTGCTCTGTTCAAATAAATCAAATAATTAAAAAAAAATTATATTATGCAATTTGTTCAAATTAAATGAACTATTTAGTCAGTGTGACAAGGAATTATCAGATTTGTTAAAATTACCAAATAATTTAGGAAGTGAGACTAAGGAATCGGGTGATTTGTTCAAATAAACCAATTCATTGAATGATTCAGCAGTGGAATCAAATGATTCGAATGAGCTGAGGTAGTTTGTAGTGACCCAGGGAAGCATATCTTTTGTTTAAAATGAACTGAATCATTTTGGTGTGAACCCAGGAATCATGTGGTTTGTTCAAATTGAAGTGAATCACTAGGAAGTGAGCCAAGCAATTATGGGATTTGTTCAAAATGAACTGAATCATTTTGGATTGAGTCAAGGAATCGTGCGATTTATGAACTGAATTATTTAGGCACCAAACCAAGGAATCATGCGATTTATTCAAATCATTTGATTCACTGAGGAGTGATTCATGAAATCATGTGATTTATTCAAATTGAATTACCTGAATAATTTAGGGTGTGAGAAATGGAATCATTTCATTTTGAATCATTTAGGTCCACGAAATCTACAATCAGGAATCTATTCACAGAAAACACTAATAAAAATGGTTTCTCGCCGTAGTTCTGCAAGAAGTTCCTCTTAAGATCAACTCAGCTCCAACCTTTGGCTCCTTTCCACTCTTCTTTAACTAAAAGCACAGATAAAAGAAGAAGAGATCAACACTGTGGTGTGTTAGGGTTAGAAAGATAGGACACCAGATGCAGCGAAGTCAGAAATCTAATTAAAAGAGTGGGCAATCAGGAGATACTCAGTGCAGTTATGAATAAAAAGATGGCACTGATACTCACAGGAAGCTCATAGGCTTGCTCCAAGTACACAAACAGCAGAGCAGCGCTGGGAACCGCTTTATTAAGGAATGAGCTCTTCGACTGGTAAAGCATGACCTGTGGAGGAAACCTCACCGTTACCAAACTCACCAAAGGAGAACTGAGGATTGCTGACAGCTCCGCTCACCTGTTGGAGTTTCTCTGGCTGAGTCAACGTAGGGAGCCATACCAACACGAGGTGAACGCGGCCTCGCTTCACACCGCTGAGAGGAAACCACTGACGCGTACAGACTCACGTCACCACCAACCGTATTTAAATGATCAAGATTGCTGCACAAACACTCACCTCATTCATCCACTGAGAGCTGATGATGTCACTCAGATTCATCTTCAGTCTGAGGAAAGCAGTGGACGGTTATGTACACAGTCAAAATCTAACAGTACATAATGGTAACGCCATCCGTCATACCTGCCCATAAAATCATCCTTCATATCCATGTCCTTATCAAACACCTCCAGCGTCAACTCCTGACCAGGAAGCTCCGTCAAAACCACCTTAAAAACACCATTGGACGTGTTTAATACAATAATTTACTGTGGATACTTTGTAGTTGCTTTGTAAAATACTAATCCTCGGGTTAATGTGCCATGTAAACGCATCTTTAGATTGAATTAGCAAGACAACGGTGTTCTAAAGAAAAAAAGGGGGGAAATTGTCCCTTAAAAGGAATGGTGCACTGCTTAGTCTGTGAATCATTTTACTAAACTACATTTCCCAGCATCCTCACCTCATACATCTCGTTCCAAGTGGGGTTGAGGTTCTCCTTGACCACACGACTTTTAAAGGTTTCTCCTCCGATCTGGATCTTGACGTAGGGGTCACTCTTACCCTTCACCATCCCTCCCATCAGATTGTCCTTAGCCACGAGATCCTGAGCCTCCAGCAGGTGGAGTCGGAGAACACCCTGGAGGAAATTCAGTTTGATTTTAGTAGTTTGTTACTATCCAGTCAGCCCAAAATGCCACGCCTGCAGATATGGCAATAGCTAAGATGCCAATTAACTGACTTTGCATCTTCCGGATGAACCCGGTTGCCTTGTGTCAACACTTTACCAATAATCCCACACCTTTTTCTCTCAGGAATATCACATCAGCTTTCAGTGTGAATGCGGATCAATGGATGAGTGCACACCTCAGTGGCGAAGCTGGAGTGAGGGCTGGTTTTCTGCGGTCGGGCGCGCTTTGATAGCTGTTCACTGGAGAGGAGAGAGGAAGTCACCGCAGCTTCATCCAACCAGAGAACCTGCAGGGGATTACAAATCACATATGCAACCTGGAACAGAGTATTCGACTGAATCCCACTACAATAAATAATCCTGCCTTGGCACTCTGAGTTATATTTTTCATCCAGTGAGCACATGGCTTCCTGCTTTCCTGTTGGCCATGTGCTCTATTCTCAGGGTGAAATTGGATTTTTGTAAACAAAGACAATAATTATTCACAGACTGGTTTCTTTCATTCTTTGCACTGGACTCACCCTGAGCACGGTGCTGATGTGGATGCGACTGTCGGGGTTGGAATTCTGCAGGCTGAACCATTCATCCAGAGACAGATCAGGACAGGACAGAAGGCGGGACACGGGAATGGAAAGATTCCCCAAAGCCTGAACTTTATCGTTATCTTTTACCTGAAAGAGACAGAAAGCTTTAATGTTTGCATCGTTAAATGCACACGGGATGCCAGGGGCAGTATGCTTACCTGTACGCTAATGTTCTGCTTGCTTGGATCTCTGATGAAGAAAGTGAAGGCATCCTCCCACTGAGGGTTCACTGTATTCCAGGAAATCTAACAGGAAAAGACAGGTGTACATTACTTGGAAAGATCAAGCAGCACAGGAAAGCTCGGATGGCAAAATGAGCATCTTACCCGACTGTCACGAGTAACGTTCTGCACACAGACTTGAACTATGGGATTGGGATCCTTATTGCCTTTCTTCATCTGAAACCACAGGAAACGTGAATAAAGCACAAATTCCCAAGGGATATAATTTTGGCATTGCTGGATCAAAGGTTATACATAGGAAGACCCTGAAACAGAGCTGCAGCCCGGTGGCAATTACAGTCATGGAAAATACCCATAGAACGGGTATATGCACATTTTCTCTTCTCTTGGAAAATTCAATTTTAAAGTAATACTGTAAGTTATGGAGTGTCATGCCACCAGTAAGGTCTTGATAAAGGCGGCCTTGACTACAAGACTAGTAGAATCCCCTTACGAGTCTATAAATAATACATGTTTACTGTTCTGTGGGAAACGTAAAAAAAAAAAAAAAACTACGTTATAGAGAGTCATGCATCCAGTACAGACTTTTATGGCATTATATCGATAGCTTTGATGGACATTGATCTGCACACCTCCACAACTTACGGAACACTAAAAACACGTTAAACTGCTATAGCAGTTTATATGCATTATAGAAAAATGATTGTGTAATATCCTGTAAGTTATAGTGTGTCATGCCACCAGCAGGAACTTTGAATAACCAAAGGATTAAATCTGTTTTGGAGTCTTGATGCTTTTTTTGTTGTTGCAAATAACAGCTTAAAATTTGACCATCAAAACTTGATTAAAAGATCATTTCAGCACGTTGTTGTTTCAGAGCCTCTCTAAAGAATGACAAATAAAGTCAAAGAGGTTATTGGGGACTTTTAGTGATTTTGATGCGGTTTTAAGCCTCAATCAAAATGTATTTTACTGTATTTTTTGGTAAAGTCTTTTTAAATTGAGGTTTCCCTGTTTGAACGCCCAGGATCCACCATCGGGGTTCTGCAGACTTATTAGCAAATTTAAAAAACGCTTATTAGAGCAACACCCTCACTGTTCATTGTACAGTCAGAGCAGAAACACCTACAGCGTTTGGAAATGTTTTTGTTGTTGGTGAAAAGGAAGAGCATTCTTCTGAAATCCCTCAGACCGCAGCTCAATGCAGCAGAGGCCTCTGGGATCTGCTACTGACTCAAGTGCGCACTTGTTTCAAGAGTTTGCAAGATCAGAGTGCACCTTTCTTCACTTAGCTGCGTGCGGGAAAGGCTCACATTGCTTTCCATAAGAACGGGGAGAGAATGCAGAGAATGGGTGCTTTTTTGGGAGGGGGGGGTTAGGGTTAGGGTTAGGGTTAGGGTTCATATAAATTGTATTCATTATTTCTCAAAAAAAATTGTTTGTTCTTATTTTTGAAGATTTTGTAATGTAAGACTAAATGTAAAACTCAGAATTGTAGTTCAGAGGAACTATTGTGTAACGTAATGAAAAAAAAGAAGCTGTAGGTGTAATAAAAAAAATGATGCCAAGCATAACCACAATGATAATTTAAGAAAAAACCTAATTGTACAACAGTAAAAAATCCTTTTCATTTGATAAGATATTTGAAGGCTCTAATTTTATTTAAAATTTTAAATGAACCATTTTCACGATTGACAGCAATAGCTATTAAAAAAAGCTTTGAATAACAGACAATTTTAAGATTTTAATAGAATTTTAATTCTGTATTTGACTGAACTTCAATGCATTAAATAAGAATAAATAACCCTTATTTATCCCACAGAAGGCAAATGGCATTTGAGCACCAGATTTGATTGTCAGGGAAACAAGTATAGATTTAAGAGAAATTATATAATATATATAGATCCACATAAGACATTAGAATCAATTTATTGTGTGTAGAAATTTGTAACAATATTTTTAATTAAGGCTATGACACAAACACATGGAACAGTTCTCAAAGCTGATCATAAGCAATTTTCACACAAGTAAACACATAAAATGGTATTAAATTCAATCAAATAGTGATTTTTAGAATCAAAGACTGAGATTTGGAGAACCTAAATAAAAATGTGATAGATGCCTTCAGGACTTTCAACTTGATCTGATTCATTTATGGAGGAAACATTCCTCCCAGACCATTGTGTTCAAGTAACAGAGAGCACGGCAGGAAGAGGGCCTTACTCACAGGAAGTGCCTCAGCTTTGTCCAGATACACGGTTAAGATGGCGGCGGAGGGCGGCTCTGCGGTTTTGCTCAACACACTTTCATTTCTCTTCACCACCTTTGAGAAAGAAAAGAGAGAACGGCGGATGAAAGGAGATGCTGCCGCCTGCACGGAACGCTGTGTCTGTTTATCACCGTGCAAAGCAAGCTCTCATGGAGTTAAAAGCTAGGGTGGAGTCCATGAACACACTGTTTGCATTTCTTAAGCACACTTTTACATTTAACCAGTAGCTTGACACATGCAATATTGGCCAAACTGAGCTATTTGGCAAATAAGGACCCGTCAGCAAGCCCTCCCCTGTTGAGTGTTCAGACCTCCTCCAGTCGTTGTGTATGAGCCTCCAGCGTCAGCCACTCCAGTCTCAGGTGAATGCGTCCGGTTTGGGCCTCCTTCAAGTTGAACCACTGAGGGAACACCGAGAGATGTTGTATAAAAGGAGAAGATTATCACTGAAAAACCAATTCATTTATATTTAGGAAGTTCTTTTATCTAAAGTGACTTACAAATGATAAAAAAGGCAAGAAATTTGCCAGAAATATACGGCTTATCACAGAATGGATTCATTTTTACATCAATTTAATGGATTTTACAGAAAAAACACCAATGATTGAAAAAAAAAAAAGACTATTTCTAGCTTTCAGTAGTGGGCGGGGCATCTCACTTGGCCCCTTTAGCCACTTGCACCACGATTTACATATTCATCATGACGTATATTTACATATACACGTTCAAGTGCTGTGGGCTAGGTAATCCCATGGACTGGATTTATTTTCATTTTGTATAGTTCACGGATCACCAATTATATGGTTAAACCAATTTTATATATAAAACATCAAGGATTTGGATAAATGCGTATTTCAACAAGCTTTCACACAAGCTTTAGAAGTGGGCGGGGCTTCTCACTTTAGCCATTTCCTTCTTTCTATCCAACAATTTATATATTCACGATACTTACCTCCGGTGCTCTAGGAACTCTGTATGTTGTGACTGACTACTCCATAGCAACCACAAATTACCTTGGCAACATTTCCATTTTGCTGTTAAAAATACTTTGAAATGGCACTTTTACAAGCCAACATCAAAGTTTGTGCCCAAACTTTAGCCATCTAGTTAGAATTGTGGTAGTACCTTTATACATGGACAAGAATATTTGAATATATTTAATTACGAATTAATTACTTTGTATTTGCGAAAACCTATACACATTTGGAAAAAGAAAAAAAAACAATGTGGTTTCTCACCTCATCGATTACTTTGGATTTCTTCACAATCCCCAAGTCAAGTTTAGTCCTAAAACAAATAAAAGAAATTGCTATGATGAAGGTCATGGGATCTGCTTGTGGTAAACTGTGCAGTTAAATGGTTTGTGTTTGGACACTGTTTCTGGGGTCTGCAAGCAAAAAAATGTATCTTTTCAGTCCGTTTTCATCAGCATTTAAAAAGACAAAATTTAAAAGAAACCAATCCCCGTGAACATTGGGAAGAATGTGACAAGCAGGTTGTAAACTTTAGGAATCAGTAGGAACTGTCAAAAACTGTTCGCAGAGGAAAGTAATTAATGGTTGGAACGAGCGGAGTGACAGACAAAAAGAAATAAACTTTTTTTATTTTTGTACCAATGACACAGTACCTTCCCAGGAAATCATCGTGATCCGGATCTTTATCAAACACTTCGACCTCAAGCTCCTGACCAGGCACCTCATGAACGATGACCTGACACATAGACACCAATGCATGACACACTACATACACAACACAGATGCAGCAAGGCCAGTCAAGGACATAATGAAGGTGACGCCTGGTCTTTGAAAGTTCTTGCAGAGGGGTGGGACATTTCAATTTGAAGTTTTTGGTGCACCCACCTCATACATTTCTCCCCACTTGGGACTGGAGGTATTGTCCAGATGGCGGGATTTGAAAGTTTGTGGGCCCACCCTGACCAGAGCGTATGGGTCTGACATTCCGGACATCACACCCTTCACATAGTTATCTTTCGCTGCCAGATCTGCTGCCTCCAGCAAGTGAATGCGCACCACTCCCTGAATGGCATGAGAGAAAAAAAATGTAAGTATCTACCGCAGCCGATCTATCACCCAACCTATATACTACCCATTAAACCGATATATCATCCAACCGATATATCACCCAACCGGTCAATTATCCGAACTGATACCATCCAGCCGATATATCACCCAAACAGTATATCATCCAACCGATATTTATTTACCAACCGATCTATCACCCAGCCTATATACCATTCAGCTGATTGTTGGGAAAAAAAATCCCAAAAGAATAACAAAGACACCACAAATCCAAATGAAGTTTTAATTTCGTATTTTTAGATACTAAGTTTGGTAGCTATTTTCGATCGAGGAGACTTAGAGAGCAAAGCATCATAGAGAGAGAGAGAGATGGAGAGAAGAGCAGCGGAACACCAGAATGGAACACTGTGCTATTACACACTCTGAAAAATTAAACTCAAAAAGTCCCACAGTTAAAGAGTTATCTTACCCCAAACAAGGGAAAAGAGAATAAGACAATAATAAAAGCACTGACTAAGCAAAATGTCACAGTGTCTCAGCTCACAGTAAACGCTGAGTACAGCTCTGGACCAAAAGCTTGATTGAAATTGAAATTGATCAGTAAGGAATGAGAACTAATAGAACTGAACAGACACAGTTATAAATGCGTTTGATAAACCATACATTTAGTATCTACAAAAACATGGAGTTATGAAATCACATTTCATAATTATTCTAACACCGATATATCAATCAGCCAATATATACCCCAACCGATCTATTATCCAAACTGATACCATCCAGCCGATATCACCCAAACAACATCCCATCCAACCGATATACTTCACCCAACCAATCTATAACCCAGACGATATATTATTCAAACGATATTTCATCCCACCGATATCATTCAAACCGATAATTCGCACAACCAATACTCAATCCAACTGATATATTAGCCAATTGATATGCCATCCAGTCGATACATCATCCAAGCGATGTGGCTGACTCCCCCCTTACACTGCCAGTGACTGCAGCAGGATGCTGTGCAAAGAGTCATGTGTTACCCGAGGTAAAGGGCATCGCAGTTGCGCCACAGGCAGGTCTGCTACTAGAGGAACCGTTAGCCGATTGGGCAACACTAGGAATGAGGCGATGGCATCCATGATCATGGTGTCAGACATCACACTGAGAAAACGAACAGCATACAATGGAAAACAAAGATTAACAGCAGTTTACACAGATGTAAACAGAAGACTAATGATGTGCTTTTGTTGAGTACCACTCACTTGAGCCCCGGGATGTCCAGCAGATTGGTCAAACCAGTCCAGTTAATGGTCAATTTCTTAGAAAACAAAGACAGAAGAATTACAGACATGTATTTAATGCATTTTTCTTACTATGCAGATTGAAACTAACCGGTCTCTGAATGAAGAACATGGTCACAGCGCCCACGATGGGTACATCTCCAATTAGCGGCTCCAGAATCACACGCATCATCCCATGAAGCTAGATACAGAAACATGAGGCTCAAACTTCTCTCTTCAGCAATACCATGCATCACCTTAGCAACCACCATGCACCGACTCACCTGTATCCCATTCACTCCAGCTTTGCAGAAATACCTCTTCACCTCCACGTTTATCTCCACATCTCCCACATAACTGAGTAAACAACAAAACATGTAAATCCTTTTATCTGGTTGATTTCTGAGAACAGGAAATACATTACAAACAGGAAACAAATCACAAGCAGGAAAAGGCCCTGGTTTCTTTTGCTTGCTGCTCTGTTTTTCTGTTTACCCTGCTTCTCCTCTCTTCACTCCCACATTTCCTTGGTTCTCTTCCTGATACAAGACTGAGTGCCTCTAACTGCACCATATCTTTATGTTTTAGTTAAACAAAGTAGCATTTTCGGTTAAATCTTCTTAAACTCTGCCTTTAGACTTCTTACTCGTTTTGAATAATACAGTATTCTATAATTCTATGTATTCAATGAACAATTTAAAAAGTTGGAGCTATGGACTCTTTGTAAACTGACAGTCCATATATGGTCATTCAGCAACAGTGTAAGCTCAGGAGTCATGGCCACTGGTAAACTCTCTGTAAACTGTTTATTTATAGCAGTCGTGGCTCTAAAATGACCATTATGCTTTCACTCCTTCCCTCATATGGGTTGTACCATGGACAAATATGGTTATGACATCCTCTACATCTCTATTACTGCAACTTAAGCCATTGTTTTGTAAGATAAATAAGACAAACTTTTTGAGTAATGGTTATGAAGTACAATCTTTGTATCTCATTATAACTTTGTAACTTTTCTAAGACCTGAATGACTGGATAGTGGTTCCATTACATTGAGAATCTACACCAGCAATCGACGGCAATTAATATTAAAGGCTCTGAAATCTGTTAAAGCATCATTTTATCTTAATCTCAAGAGAATAAAAGCATCACCTGATGTAGACGTCAAGAAGAATTTGGCCTTTTTCATTTTCAGTGTGAGCCTTCACCCCAACCACCTTCATCGGCTGAAAAAGAAATGATCTTGTGAGAAAGAGAAAAGGGATATGCTGGAAAACAAAATAAACAAAGTAAACTTTACACATTGGTAATTTAACATGCAAATCTTACAGAATGACACTCTTGCTCGTTTATTATGACAAAAAAAATTATTATAATTCAGGGTTTTCTGCAGGTATCACAATGTCAGATTAAAGACTTTTTAATAACATTAAGAATCAAATTTAAGACCTATACTACACTTATTTACATCTAACACACTGCCATAAATTTACAATAAAATCTGTTAAACAAATCACTGTAAAAATATATTGCATACAAGCTACCTTAACTAAAAGAAAATACCAACAAACCAAAAGTCCCAGAGATATTTTATTTGTGGGAAATCTGACTCAAGAACACTCGATCTGAAGTGTGTCGGAAGTGGGACCTGGTATAACGAGTTTAATTAAATGGAAGAATATAAAAAAAAAACTAAAATATTTTTTCTTTTATTTGAGACTCCGCAGAAACCCTGCAAATTTCTATATAACTCCCTTAAAATTGTAACAGGGTGCAGAATCAGCAATCAAGTTCATAGCAATACTGCAGTCCTAAAATATTACATTCACTTCATCTTGCTTTGTTAAAACGCTCACGCATTTGACCTCTCTAATCTGGTGCTCGAGACACATCAAAATTTACTCCAGCTTAACTTTCTGTCCAGGCAATATAGAGAGTTTATATTTGATGTGTTTACTAAAAGTATTTCTAATTTGATACATTCTGGATAAAAAAAAATGTATAGGTCTCTAATATTGTGGTCTGAAAGGAATGCGCTGTTAGTGACATGAAAAAAGAACATTGTAATAACAAGAGATGACAGGAGTGCAGTAGAATGTGTGGTTTATACTTAAGTAAAGGGTTAAAATAAACCAGACTCTTTTCTGCAGCTTAATAAACTGTTGAATTGATAAATGCTTGTTTTTTCACATGTAATGTTTGCATTGGTTATTTTCAAACTCAGAAGTATTCTGAATTATTTCATATTTAATTATTAGCGCTATTCTAATTATGTTTTAATCTGAATAGTCACACAGTTTAACAAATTGGGAAGAATGTTATTTCTTGCAAAATCACCCAGTTACAGGTTCTTAAGTGCCATGTCTCTTTCTAAAATTTAATAGTGGCATCAGTGAGGGCGCATGTTTGCTAATTGTTCATATGCTAATTAAAATTGCACTGTAAATCATTTGGAAGTGCACTTAGTTAAACTCATCTTTTTGACAGTTTTGTTTGGGATGCAGCAGGATTCAGTTTAAGTGAAGCATGACATGTTGAGATGAGATCTGGAGTGATTTTTGATTGTATTTGAGACCTTGGCTCCGAAATCGATCTTGGTGAAGCCGAGTGTCTGAAGATGTGCACTGGAGCCGCGGATCGCCGGAGCGATGCTGTCGGTCAGCAGCTTCTCCAGATACTGACCAATGAAGGGCCAGGCTTGATGTATCACCTGTGAACACAGAGGAAGAGAGGAACATTTGGAGATATTCTTTGGGGGGGGGGGGGATAACCTTTATCTCAGTTTCTAGCCTTTTGGAACCGAACAGTTTGGCCTCAAGATGTGTTGTGCAGTTTCTTCGTGACCGAGACATTTCAGAGAGTTATTCAGTGTGGCCTCAAGCGCCCTGCTGCCCATGCAGCTGTTTACATTGGCGCCAGTGTTTGTCTTGTTACCATGGTGACCAGTTGTTGCGGATGTTACGGTCCGACAACAGAAGCCAAGAGCTGTGGTTGCTTGGTATTTCTCTCAAAGTTTTGGTACATCCACATATCAGAGTTTGGAAATAGAGCAGTGACTCAGAGCACATGACCACAGGAGAGGGAGGGGGGTGGAGAGAAAGGAGAGAAAAAGAGAGGGAGTGAGTTGAGGGAGTGAAGGGAGTCAGAGAGAGAAGGGACAGAATCAAAGAAGGGGAGAAAGAGGAATAGGTGGGGTGAATGGAAGAGAGAATGAAAAGGGAAAAGGGTGGGAGAGAGAGAAAAAGAGAAAGGGGTGGAGAGAAGACAGAATGAAAAGGGAAATGGGAGAGAGAGAAAAAGAGAAGGGGGTGGAGAGAGATGGAGAGAGGTAGAGAGAGAAAGAAAGAAATAGGGAAGGAGTGAAGGGAGAAGAGGGGAGATGGAGAAGGGAGAAAGGGAGGGAGGAGATAGAGAAGGCAGAGAGAGGGAAAGAGAGAAAGAGAGAGGTGGGAAAAAATACCCATTTTTTATCAACTTAAATAATGTGTCTGCTGTCATTCATGAACTGATTCCAGCTCAGTAGTGAAAAATAATATTTAGAATTAAATAATTAGAATATTCTGTCATAATTTACCACCAATAAGTGAATTTATTTTGTATCTTTATTTAGAAAGTGAGTAGAGAGGGAGAAAGAATCGGAACTGACGACGGATTCGAGGATCGCTAAGCACACATGCCACTACACCACGGGGCCGGACATATTTTTTGAATATTTAATATTATATTAAATGTAATATTTAGTGTATCTCTTCAGATCAATGTGAAGAAACCAGTATTTGAGGATGCATGTGTATTTATAGGCTTTGGAGCATTTGTTCCGCAAGCATTAGTGGGAGTTGGGGTGGGGGGGGGGGGACAGCTGCAGTGTCATGAGACAAATGGATCAGGGAAACACAGGGCACACAGGCGCCATCGTAAACAAATCTTCACAGACGTACCTTGTTAAGCCATTCCACCTTCTCCACGTCTGGAAAGTTCACCTGAACAGCAAACAGAGAAGATAAATCACAACTAGCTTCAAGAGATGAGGAAGAAAGCATCACATCAGTTTCCCCTTTGGTTTTCTTTCTTAAATATACATTCGTATCAGTTTAAATGTAAATAGTCATCTACTCTTACGAACTAGAACATGCTGCTCATATGAAGAGTAATGCTCTATTATAAATGAGTAATCTATTATATATGTCTATAATGGGTTGCAAGGTTTTTCAGTCCACGATCCCAGAAACACAGGGTGATAAAGACTGGTGTTCCCTAGTTTGAATTTTTCTAAATTTGTAAATTAAGGGAATAAACGTTATATATAATATAATTCCCTTCATTTTGAAATTCTATCAACGCTTTATATTTAAATGCTACCGGTCCAATTAACTTTGATGATCTATGCTAAGCTAAGCTAATAATGCAATCCCAGATGTTACAAGGGCTGTTTCTGACTGGGTAAAACGTGTAATTTAAAAAAAAAAATTGACATTTCACTTCAGCAACACACAACTTTCAGTGGCTGACAAACTTGTGAGAAATGGGCATCTGATGTTCCTCTTTAAGTTCGTGAAAAAAACAATACGGAAGTTACTTCATGATTTATCATCAATAAGTACATTTCTTAAAATTCTGTCAAAAAAATTTTTGCTCAAAATAGTATTTGAATTATTCTTGATTTAACTGAGAAAATCCCAAATAAATATGTTCACTTTTAATGCACATATGTTTATAATTAAATACTGTACATAGATTACTGAATTTATTTTTAATTAAAATGTATATATATATTTAATGCTTAATGGAAAATCTATTACTGTAATTGGGCATAAGTGAATAAAACAGCCATGTGTGCCATGACTCAGACTACTTTTTTTTGCAAGTATGCATTGTCCCACCCATCATGTTGAAATATGCCCTCTAAAATCTGCAGGCCACGCCTACTTCACATCAGCACTGGAGAACCGTTGTCATTCCCGCGAATCGATTCGTTCAAGTCGCACTAAAGATTCATTAAAGTGAATCGATTTGTTTGAGCAGACGAGAATCACTGTCATTTTTTATCGAACATAAACACATAGAATTCATGTGATGTTTTAACGTTAATTATGTCAACATAATTAAAAATATATACATTTTTAAAAAGGAAAATTGTAACTAAAAACATTTATGTTATATTCAACCTGATTCATTTACATGAATCGATTCAAATGAACTTAAGGTTCAGACATCTCCACTCTTTTTAACTGTTCAAAACAATGTTTTAGTCTAAAAATCGCATTGTGTATTTAACATGGATACGAATGGATGGATTTAACGGTTCTTAGATAACGACCGTTGGTGATTACATTTATGCAGCATTGCCAAAAGACCAACTTTAGTGTGTTCTTACCCATGAAGGGAGGTCTGTTTTACTCCTAAATGACTTGGAGGACACATATTCCTGTTCGTCGGTGAGTAACTGTATGGCAGATCTCAGTCTCGCCTCTTTTGCCTCACGAGTATGTTTCCATCCAGCATAAACCATCATCCCGAACGCAACCAAACTGGTGCTCATCCGGTAATAACCAGCCAGGTAAACAGGCAACAGTGTGGTTAGACATTTGCCAAAAGTCCACAGGATTGCCTTGGCATCAAACAATTTTGTTTTCGGGGCGTCCATTTCTCCAGAAGAAGAGTCCTGCTCTGGTTCAACCGTCCCCCCGGACTCGTCATTTTTCGGCTCTGATTCGACCTGCGACATCGTCGTTAGTCGGGTTTGTTCGTAAGTCTGTCCCAAAAGTCGAATTGTACAAACAAATCACGACTAAATCTACAACTGAATAGAAACTGTGATAAAGACTGCAGATGAATCGGATGCGATGGATCACTGCGGATCAATAACTCAAGCAAATCGCCGCTTCTGTCCCTTCGGCATGACTCGGGTTTTCCTTCAGTCGTCAGTCTGACAGAAAGAGTGGCCTGCACCGTTATACGCAGAGGCAGATCCACGCCCTCGCAAAAACAGACAAAAGTAAGCCAAACCTTTGCTGAAAGCTAAAACAGGAGGAGTTTGTGTAAAAAAAAAAAAAAAAAGGAAAGGAAACAACTTCTGCATATACACGAGACTAAATGCGAATATTGTTTTTGTTTGCTACACTCTTCCGTCTTTATTTCAAATGATGGGCAAAAAATACATTATAAAACATTAATTAATTGTAAAAGTATCACTTTTACTTGGTTTATCAGTACCGTGCAAAAGTTTTGACATTAAAAGTCGAAATGTTACGTTAAAATTACATTTTTTTTAATTAAAAGTGAAAATTTTTAGAAAAAAAGTTGAAATTTTGATTTTTGACCTGCTGTCGTCTAACACAATGCACATACGCATGTGATTATTGCAAGATTAAGTTTAAGTTCATTACCAGTAAGGACAGACCAGTAAGAAATATGTAAAGAATGGCATCTTTTCAAGTGATTATTAATGTAGGGTTAGGCATCTCAAAATTACCACTAAATTATAAACTGAAATGTAATTTTATACATACATTCTGAAATCCCAAAGTCTGGAAGAAACAGGCACAGAATCAATGTCGCTTAGTCATGTGAGAAGTCTCCACTCAGTGATGATGTGGGCTGCTGGGGTCGGTCCACTGGGTTTTCTGAAATCAATGCAGTCATCAGACAGCTAATATTTATAGAAGATCTCGACATATGCCCTCACTGGAGAAGTAACAAGATGACTGATGATCAAAAAAGTGTCTGATGTTTAGATGAAAATATTGTTTAATAAAATCAGCCATTTTTTACAATATGTTTTACAAGGAATCTCTAAACAATCGGTCAAACCTAAACATCTCGGCTGAACCAATTACTCTTAATGTAGATATTGATCTAATCACAGAAGCTTGGTTTGATGAGAAACATTTATTTAACATTTCAAGATGAGAAACCTGAACTGTGTTTAGGTCTGGACGATATCATAGACCACTGATAGCCAACTCGCTCCTGGACTACAACAGCAGCAGTTTAGCTCCGATCTCCATATCCCAGCTAATGGGGCTATCGGCAGGTATTTAACTGGTGACAGGGGTGGCTGCCAAGGCACTCCAGAGACCAGTGGTGCCTACCCTTGTCACAGACTGTGCAGTTAAATCATATCAGAATCATAAAGTGGGAGTGGTTAGCAAACGTCATCTTAACACGGTCATTCCATGATGTGGGAGGAGCCATAACAAAACAGTTTCTTAGCTTCATGTAGCGTGTCTTTTTTAATAAACGTAAAAAAACCCCCATCAAATTCTGCTACGAGGGTCAAATCTAGCAGACATTAACTTTTTTGTGTGTTGTAAAGTTAGGGGTCACTAGGATTTGCTCCTTTATAATAACAGCCTCAGGTGGCCAATTGAGGAATTGCACTTTCGGTCACTGCCACGCTATATTGATATCCATAGTCATGTTTGCATTTGTTTTGAATTAAATCAACCCAACATCATCTTCAATATACAACATGCCCCCTAGCCCACTGTTTTACACAATGTGACATCCATTTTTCGCCCAAAAATTCTTTGATCATAATTTCAAAAAGCATCGACTTCATTAACATAAAGACAACAGTCTGGTCATCCATTAACAATTCAGAGAACACTACCATGTAATTATAGGCTCATTAAATATATCCTCCAAATAGAGTTAGCAGTGTTTAGTAGATCTGGAGATAGCACTGTTAGCATTAGCTTAGCATAGACCATTGAATTCTACCACATCAGTAGCATCTCAGTTGACAACGATCAGAGTCAAGCAATATTATAATTTTACCTTTTAAAATTCAACTTTTAGAGTCACATTATGTTGCAAGACCGGTGGAAAATTTACATTTCGATTATTTTGTTGGAGACATTGAGGAACCTTGTTGGTGCAACATGGCCACAGTATGCAAGACACAATGCACCACCTTACTTGAACAAAATATCGAGACAGTTCGCTGCGCATGGTAAAAATGGGCAAATCTGGAACAAAAGAAACTTAAAACACAACGCAACTCCTATGCTATGACTTATGCTAAAAGTGCAAGCACCAACCAGATCTGAAGAAAGGCTGAGTTTCTTCTCAGGAAGGAAACTTACGTCAAAAATGCGGAGAGTTCCTATTAATTAATAAAAATAAAATCTCACGCTACAAAGGTGTGGCTTAGTGACAAGCACAACTCCATCCTCAATCCACCTGAGAAAGTTAGCATGGTTAACATTGTTCTCCACTACGCACATATTGCAAATCCACCCATGCTAATGCGGCAATGTTGTGATCCTCATACTCTGACTAGCGATGGGGTACGTCACCATCGGAGTGGTGGCATGACTCATCGTGATCCCTGGCAACGGTTGAGCCATGGACACGGCGACCGGCGCAACAGAAACAGCGACAGGTGCCATGGAAACTGGTGGCGCCATTCCCTGCGCGATAGTCTGAGCGAGGGCAGCAGAGATGGGGTCGGGGTTTAGATGTGGAGGCGGCGCTGTTGGGGGTGCCGCATTTGCTTGAGGAGCTGTTGGTGCTCCAGCTGGGGCAACCAGATCCTGCTGGGTGACAGGGCGGGGTTGAAGACCTGCACTGCTCAGGGTGGTGTGTGTTTGGGCGATGCTGTGGTTGTAAGAGCTGACGGCACCCACAGGTGGCGCCAGACTCTGCTCGGATGGAGCGGGGGTAGAGGAAAGGGTTATTACTTTAGCTTGGCTTCGAAACTGAGCGTTCTGCTCCAGGAGCACGTCGTTGGTGGCTAGGAGACTTGACACCTGGAGGAAAAAAAATATTTTAGAGTAATGTGAGATTTTTTTTAGACTTTAGGGATAAGCGAGGAATCGACAGCCGCCCACCTGTTTCTTCAACTCCTCCACTCTCTTTCTCAGCAGAGCATTCTCTTCTTCCAGTAACCGATATTCCACGGGTCGAGGAGGCAGAGAAGCTGGGACCCCAAGTTCGTAATGCGCTCCTCCAGTCCCATCAGTCAACCGGAGTCCCTCCAGACGTCTTCTCTTTAGCTGAAGGGCCGCGTGGTCCAGTGATGCCTCCACCTGCCCAGGATCATAGAGGCCGTTCTCGAAAATCGAGTCATAGATAGAGCAAGGACCTCTATCAAACCGTCGATGCCCAGCCGTACCCATCGACAAGCACCCGCTCATTGATCCCCCTACTCCTACTGCCCCTGCCAGGCTCTGCTCTCTGCACCCATTCATACTGGGACATCCCATGCCCATGTAGTTCCCTAAACTGCTTCCAACAAGTCCAGACATGGCTCCACAAGTACCAACCACACCTCCAGTGCCACCCAGCCCAGAGTTCACCATTGTACTCACACCCCCCGGGACACCCATCATGCAGCCCACTCCTACCCGAGACGAGGTCTCATACTCGTTTTCCTTTCTTACGTGGCGAAATTTGCACTTGTTGGCCCTTTGACACTCCCCTTTTAGAAAGTCTCTGCACATGGGAACTTCTCCCCGACTTACAGGGAGATCATTGGGTGACAGTCCCAAACCAGCTGCCACCTTCCCCCGAAGCCGCAACGGAAGCTCTCCGGTTTTCTTATAGTAGTCCTCGTCTTCCTGCGAGCCATGCACGAATACACAGTTGGCGCGGACGCACTGTCTGTTTTGATGGTCATGGCAGAAGATGAACTCGTTTTTCTGCACGCCCAAATCTGGCACCTCCTTAATGTCTGGATGACGGAAACGGCAGCGTTTGCCACGTCTGCACACATTGCGCAAAAAGTCCCGGCAAACGCCATCATATCCCAAAGCACCACAGGTGCTGTTCCCATTTCCTAATGCTCCACCTCCCCCCATTCCCCCAGGACCTCCGCTACCTCCTGCGTTGCCCTCACCCCCCCCTGACCCACCACCACCCTCTTCCCCAACACCTGTGCCCACCCCACCACCCCCTCCGGCTAGGTAGCTGTTATCTCGGTCAGGCATGGCGCTTGGCCTGGCGGGAAGAGAATGCAGCGCACATGTGGGAAAGGGATGGAAAGGGAGGTCAAGCAAGGAGCTTTGAAAATTTTATGTGGAAGAACAAAGGAAGCTCAGGTAGGAACAAGTTCCAGATTAACTCAGGCACCTGTGGGTGTAAAACAAGAATATCTCATAGAAAAACATAATCAAAAGATAAATAATTCATAAATGACCAGTGGTTGGATGTCCCTGATCCAATCAGGCATAGGGTTGGAGAACTATTGGAGTTTCCCATTTTGATTATTGGGTTACAATTTGATTAATAATCTATTATCAACATATTATTATGAGGTTCTAAAAAACACAGACACTTGAATTTTAAATTCAATATAATAAGTAATACCTACAATCTACACTAAAGTACACACAATGGTCATTTAGCAATAAATACAAAAATACATAAATCTGCAAATTATTACTTGTTTTAGTTAAAAACAGTTTGTTAATCTAAATTAACTACTCTAAACAGATGCAGCAAGATATAACTTCTTTTAACTTTGCAAAATAAAACAAAAACATAACACTTCTTGTCAAACAATGCCTTACGTTATAAAGAACAAATATAATTTCAATGAGTAAAAAAAAAACACAATAAACCAAAAATAACTAGATAACCCCTTTTTTAAAAAAATAACTGAATAAATGTTTAAATAAATGTTAAATTAAAAATAAACAGTAAGCGTTTATTGTGATATAATTCTGAGCCCATTTAAATCTATGGTTAGAGGTTGAATGCTGATAGAAACAGTAACAACGTTAAACATGACACTATATAGTCAAATACGTGACTAACCTAATATTTGTATCTGGAGCATTATTTGTACATTAAAATGTGAATTTCGAAAACAAGGGAACCTACAAAGAGTCCGATGAGGCGAGTGTATGACTTTATATCGCGACGGCGATATAAAAACTTACCTGATGGTAAATTCAGACGTCAAAGCACGATAAAATAAGAACAAACACATTTACCACGTAAATATTTCACTACCAAAGCATTAAAGATGCAAACGGAGACGATACGGCCCAAGTTAGCGACCTAGCGCGTTAACAGTTTCCGGTTTCTTTCGAGAAGCACTTCCTGTATGAAGTTAAATAAAAGCCTCTCAAAATATCAGCCCTGAAGCCAGGCATAGCAAATTATATCCGATCGCAAAATATATTTTGAAACATTACAATAAATATGATTACTACCAGGTGTTTTTACATTTATTTTGACACATTTTTTATAGTAATATACCTAGTAGTAATAATATTTATTGTAATGTTTCAAAATATATTTTGCGAATAAAACATTTTTTTTGGATCCACTGATAAAATACAGTGACTAAAAATCATTCTAAGTAATATTTGGGGTGGTCAATTTTTTTTGAAGAAACTCTGCTGGTGGGTTGTTCTTAACATCTTGGAGAACCACAGATCTCCTGAGGATGTAGCTTGCTCACATCCTTCTTTCTCTGAAACACACTCGACGATGTTGAGATCAGGGCACTGTGGGGGCCATGCATAACTTACCATACTTCCTGTTCTTATTTGATTTGAATAATTTACATAGGCTGTGTGTTCAGGGTCATTATCCTGCAGCAAAGCACATTTCGGAATAATCAAATGTCTCCCTAGTGGTGTTCCATGACAGGTGAGTGTCTGCCTGTATTTTATCAGCATTGAGAGCATCATTAATCCAGAAAATTCTCCAACTCCATTTGAAGAGATCAAGCCCCAAACATTCAAAGAACCTCCCCCATGCTTCACTGTTGCCTGCAGACACTCAGTGTTGTACTACCATCTCTCTATTGTTGTATAATTAACATTTGTTTGGTAAACAAACATAATAATTGGTTCATAGTGCACCTGACTACAATCTTACAAAATCTATCTTCGTGCAAATGTATCTTTAAGATTAGATCCTGGGGTAGCATTTTGTAAATTTACACAAATAAACAATATTTAAATTACATGCACGTTTTGTATACAAATGCAGTGTATATTAGTATAGCCATGGTTGCAATTACATGCAACTTAAGGAACATTGACCATAGAAAAGATTTAATTAAAGAATTGCCATCAAATACCCCAGCAGTAGCCTAGCTTTAAGATAAATGGATTACATTACATTCCATTGTTTCAATCATTTGGGATTGAATATGTTTCAATCCCAATTCTAACACATCCTTTGTTGGAACAGCTTTTCTTCTACAGAGGTGTAGGAAAGAAACCCTAATCTGCATATTTCTATGACTGTCTAAAATTTGTGTTCACAACAACACAAAAGAAACAAGGTTTAAGGTTCCGACTTTATTTATTTTACAAGTCCCATATCAGTATTGAAGCATTTGAGGTTGACGGTAGTTAAAAATGAACAATAAGGTGAACGTCAAGAATCAATGTCTGATCTCTTGCAGGCCAGGAATGCAGGGTTGGGGAAATCCTGGAAGGAAAGGATCAAACTTTAATAAATAAACATCATAGATGTAATTCCATACAACCAAAAAGCATGCTTTCATTAAAAAGTCATGCACAAACGTGGAGCAAAGCTATAAATGTACAATCGTTGATGGATAACTCACATGTAGCGGCGTTAGTCTGCGCTTCTTTTTACGGCTTTAAACACGCCAGCTTTTATCATGTCGTCCGCTTCTTTTTCAACATCGTAATTTTTGAAGTATTCATCGTAGATTCGTTTCCTGGGCTCTGCTACTCTATACTGCAGACACAAAAAAAACATTTGTCAGGAAAAACATTTGTATTGTTTAGCTGCAAGAAAAAGTTACATTTCTAGTTCTATTACTCCATTTTACGCATTGAACTGAGCTGAAGGGGCGTCCCATTCCTTTTTTATGAAGGGTTCCGGCTATTCATTTCAAAGGGAATCCAACCCTTCTTCCTAGGGACGTGAAATCTACATTTTATATTAAAACGTTGATTACTTAAATAATAATAATAATAAAAAAACACAGTGGCACGGTAGGTGTAAAAGAAAGAGGTAGTGTACGGTCACAAACTTAGATTTGTTAACAGACACGACGTTACCGAGAGCATCACGGCCTTGTGATGCACCAACATTAACCAACTCATATTTAATCCACCCAGCATTGAACAAAATGCCTGAAATCAGTTAATAATGTCAACAAAACACTATTAGAAAGAATAAACATTCCTGATGTCAAACCCCTGCAATATTACCATGAAATTAATGCAAATTTGGTTTGTTAACTTTAATTTATACACATTCGTTTGCGAAGTAATGAGACAGAACTGCACTCTGGACTTCATTTATGTCCCTTTCCAGTAGGGCTGGGCGATTTTGCTATATCTCGATATACGATATATATCTTTACAGGATTTATAACCCCCCACCCCCAAAAAAACCTACTACAAAAACAAATATTACAAATTTCAAAGTCGTTTTTTTATTGAAGCTCAGAGGTAGGTGGTTCCAAAAAAAGTGCTTCTGTGAATTTTCATTCAGGAATCCTTGTATACATATTATTAAACAATAAAGAAATACATATTGCCTTTTCATTCAAAAATAAAACAACTAAAAAAAACAGGCAGTGCATAGGAACAAAGTGCTCCTGTAACATTTAGGATATAAACAAAATCCCTGATAACATAAATAATAATTTAACTGTAAAATAATACACATTGCCTTCTTTTCATTCAAAAATGAAACAACTCAAGCTCATCTTTGCAGGACCTCTGTTGTAAGTAACCTTTTCCAATTCAGCAGCAAGCCGCGCTCTCTCTGTAGTGTACAGTCGCGGGAGTTCCTGTCTCGAAAAGTAATGCCGACTGGGTAAACTGTATCTGACTGGGATCAAGTGTTTTTAGCATACGTTTAAAGCCACGTTGTTCAACGACGGATATGGGTGCCATGTCCACCGCTATGTGAAATGCCACGGACTCTGTGATGCTACACCACCTTGCGCTCTGTCTTTCATATTCTACACTCCGCGTTATAGAATTGTGGAGATTAGTGGAGCTTTGGTTGGCAGCAACTTTCACGGCATTCACGGCAGTAGACATCTGTCTGTTGTTCGTCTGACGACTTAAAACCAAAGTATTTCCATATAATGGAGCCAGCTGTTCTTTATTTGCAACAAGTTCTGTAGCCTCCGGGCTGGAGGTCCGCGCCACCATGTTGATTGAGACGACAGGCAAGGGGAGGGGGAACAAAAGCAAGGAGGCGCGGACGAGCGCAGCACAGAGAAGGCAAACAAGCAAAGTGGTGAAAATTAAAAATAGACATTATATCGATATATACGATATGCCAGAATTCATATCGAGTTTAAAAAATATCTCAATATATTTTAAATATTGAGATATCGCCCACCCCTACTTTTTAGCTCCTCCAGCACATTCTACATCCCATTATTGCGACATCGCACCCAAGCAGCATCTTCCAAACAGTGCATCTCAAATAACCGAGAAGAGACTTCACAACAGTGCGTTTAATGGAGCTCAGAGATATTTGCGTTTCTTTCCCTGGTATCTGTCTTCACATGTGAAACTGAGAATACATACAGGAGCTATTCTAATGAGGAAACAAAAAAACCGAGGTTCATAAGTGCGTTCGGTACAGAACAAAGCAATAATTCAGACAAAAAGAGATCCCCTTTATGTTTTTTGGCACAATAATCTTGAATCAAACAGAGGTTTCAGCAGAGGAAGAGGGAAAGTTGGGTATTGAAACTAGTCCATGCGTACCTGGTTATTTTGAAAACATGTATTTTTTTGCGCACTTACTCTGTCTTACACACAACAAATGTGAACGTAACGTAAAAGTGCATTGATTAAAACTTCTGACAAGGTGAATCGCATCTAAAAGGCCCTGCACCTGGTGCCGTGTGGACGGGTGTTTTGTGGACCGGGGGGTGGAGTGTCATTGCCGTCACTGCTGTGTTTACAAACAGGAAGAATAATGGCGATCAAAGAAAAACTATGTTGCGGTCACGTGTGGATTCTGGGTTGTTTGTACACTGGTATGAGATAAAAAAATTCCAATAAAAAAAAAATTTGAGTATGTGTGCACATCGCCCAAATCTTGCTTTGACCTGCTTCTGCGATGAGGCAAATAAATCATATTCCTAAAAATGAGGTCAATTAGATTTTCAAAATAAAGATTCTTCTAAAAAAATGTGCATATTGTGATAAAGTTCATTATTACCGATAAACAGACTTTCACATAATTTAGATTCATTTACACTCAACTGAAGTAGTTCAAGCCTTTTATTATTGATGATTCTGGCATACAGCTCATGAAAACCCAAAAATTCGCATATTCACCTTCACGCATGAACCTTCAAATGATTCTGTTCAGCTCTGCACTCAATACTTGGTTGGGACACTTGAATGCGGCGTGGTATGGAGGCGATCAGCCCGTGGCACTGCTGAGGTGTTATGGAGGCCCAGGATGCTTCGATAGTGGCCTTAAGCTCCTCCAGTGTTGGGTCTTGTATCTCTCAACTTTCTCTTCACAATATCCCACAGATTCTCTCTGGGGTTCAGCTCAGGAGAGTTGAGCACCAGTAAAACCATGGTCAGTAAACCATTTACCAGTGGTTTTGGCACTGTGAGCAGGTCGTGCTGAAAAATGAAATCTTCATCTCCATAAAGCTTTTCAGCAGATGGAAGCATGAAGTGCTCCAAAATCTCCTGATAGCTAGAGGCATTGACCCCGCCCTTGATAAAACACAGTGGACCAACACCAGCAGCTGACATAGCACCCCAGAACATCACTGACTGAGTACTTGACAGGACTTCAGGCATTTCCCTCTCCCCAATCTTCCAGCAGGCTCAGGCACCTTGATTTCTGAATGACATGAATGAGCCACAGTCCAGTGCTGCTTCGCTCTAGCCCATTTCCTGCACTTGATTGTACACCGTGGCTCTGGATGTTTCTACTCTACAAGTCCCCCAAAGTCTGGAATCAGTCCTCCTCCACAATCTTCCTCAGGGTCCGGTCACCTCTTCTCGTTGTGTAGCGTTTTCTGCCACAGCACTCTGGGAACAGCCAATTCACGTTCAGAAATGTCCGTGTCTTACCCTCTTGGTTGACAGTGTCAAGGATGGCCTTCTGGACAGAAGTCTTTCCTATGATTGTGGTTTTCAGTAATGAACCAGGCTGGGAGTTTTTAATAAGCCTTCATGAGCTGTATGCCAAATCATCAATATGAAAACAACTAAAGGCTTGAACTACTTCTGGTGTACAGAATGAATCTAACATATATAAAAGTATAATGTTTATCAGTACATATCAGAAAGAAAATTAAATTTATCTCAAAATGCAAATTTTTAAGAAGGACCTGTACACAATCAAACTTACCTTGTAAGTGACTCCCGCAATAATGGAAAGAGTGATACCGATGGTCAAATGAAACTTCAGACGACTGGCCAGGAGGCCTCTCATTACAGGCTTTGGAAGGGACATGGTTTAGTTCTGAAAAAGAAAAGAAATCAATGAGTGAATCCCAACGCTACATATCGGGGTACTTCAATAATGGTTTGAGAAAATTCTGACTATCACAAAAGCATGCTTTGACAAAATTCAAACTAATCAACAATTTACAATTGGGTCATTTAGGACAAGAAAACAATCCTAACGGATAAATATGAGCGTCTCGAACAAAGTTATAATGAGCCAAACTAACGTTCATTTTATTAACTCACTGCTCAAATATCCACAGACGCGATTTAACGCAAAGAAACAAACTTGTTGACACTTCTGATCGGCTTCTGAGGAGATCCTGCTAACGCTAGCTAACGTTAGCCACTGAGTTTAGGCCAGACAAACGTCAAATACAAAACTGTTTGATTCAAACTCGCTCTTAATATTAGCTGACGTTATGAATACATTGATCATTTAAATATGAAAAAAAGCTAATCATTAAAATAGAAAGAGTAGGTCGATATTTACGGTGATATTCACGACCTTCAGTTCGCAGCTTCGTACGTCCGTTGACTTAAAAGAAGACGTTTAATGGACCTACGGAAACTCGCGAAGGACAAATCAGTGCACGATTCTTCCTCGGGGGTTTTATGGCAGTTGCTGTTTTTGGTGCAATAACGCCACTAACAGGCGACGTAACGTAATTACAAACATGTCTAAACACCAGTGGTGAAAATACCTAATAACAAATACTGAATTTAATGTATTTGAGTAGTTTTTGTCATAAATTGTAGTTTCGCGAGAGTTAAAAAATGTATACTTTTACCCTTAGTGCATTTCTAGTACTGTATCTGTACTTTTACTGCACTACTTTTTTTTTCTACAGGGGATTGACACATATCCTGTCCAATCAAAATGGGTATAAAAATGAGATCCGGCGAATGCAAAACATTCAAAACAATACAAATTTTTTTGCAAGAACAACTCATTAATTTTATTTTATCATTTCAGTCACCAGGAAAAGAATTGAATGTTTAATTATGAAGCGGTTATTCTCTCTTTTTTATGTGTTTCTACTGTTGGCGCTCTCTATATCACTCTTTCTGTCTTATTCCCTCTATTTCACTCTTGCTCCTCTCTTTTGTTCCCTCTCTTTCTCGCTTCCTTTTTCTTTGCTATCTATTTGCCTTTTCGCTCTCTCTTGTTTTCTTCCTTTTCTCTCTTTTTACCACTTCTCTATGTCTATCTCTAGAAATTCTCTTAAGAAAATGCCTCTGATGTGACACACTACTCATTCATCTTGAGTAGTTTTATAAAAGCTCCTTTTTACTTGTTCTTTGAGTCATATTTAGAACAGATACTTTTACTCTACTTTCTTTACTTTTTTTGTCAAGTAATGGTACTTTTACTTGAGTATGATATTTCATTACTATTTACACCCTGCAAGACACCCAGTTGTAAAAAAAACTCCCAAATTTACTTAATATATAAACCATAATATAAATCACATCATACACAAACAGAAGTAATTCCTTTTGTTGATGGATAAAGGATGTCAAGGTTGCTTATAAATGCCACATCTCTCAGTCTTTATAAAGATTTCCATTCTATCCAAAACGAATCAAAAAGGATTGAGACATAAAATTCCATTGAATATAGTAAAAAAAAATACTAGTTGTGACTGAAGCATAAGTGCATATAAGAGATTTTATTCAAATACTTTTGATAATTTGCAATATTTAATGATGCTGCAATAAAAGTATAACAGTTATTTACGCGACTTCAATTATTAATCTTATGTGTTCATTATTTATCATTATTTATATTATGTGTAATGGTTTTCACTTAATAATTTAATAACTAATAACAGAAATTGAAATAGTACCCTAAAATCCAAATTTCCCCCTTAAAATCGTATGAAAAACGTTTTATGCAACGACAATGACTACATATTTAAGTTTAAGATCTGGCAACCAATACTTCTTAATATGTACCTTTTAATGCTGAATAAATTACTTAACCCATTAAATGATATTTGAATGATAGAGGAATGTGGTACTTGATATTGAGATGATCACAATGGCAATCAATAAATATAAATACAATTATGTGTGGTTTATGTTTCTTCAAGGGCTCCCTTACGCTGGGTGGAACCCTCGAATGTCTCGTTAGAAAAATATCTGGCAACCAACGAGGCGGACTGAATGAGTGCGTGTTGCCATGACCTCTTAATTAAAGGGCGCTTTTCCCTCCTTCAATTGAAGGGATTTCATCCTCATTATCTGGCAACATGTATCGAATTACAAGCGCTCTTCAAATAGCATCTCCAGCGCTCAACAGCCGCTTCATTACCGAGAACTGAAACCGAAATTCTACACCTACAGTTTCGTTAAAGAGCCAGCCGGTACAACGTGGTGTTCATCTCGACTCGCGTGTGCCCGGAAGGAGTTTTTCTAGCATGTTCCAGAACAAGGACTGGCTAACTTAAGCCGCGTGTAAAGTACAGTAACCGCCCGGTAACTTTGAACCGACTGCGACGAGACGTCAACAAAGCCTTTATTTCAGTGTCCAACTTAACTTTCCGTTTTATTTTCACCACCAC